>JAQGBW010003631.1:0-15782 GCA_034698625.1 Julus scanicus | reverse complement strand
AGGGGTGATTAGTTTGGAGGGGTTATTAGTTTGAAGATGTTATAAGTTTGGAGGGGTTATAAGTTTGGAGGGGTTATTAGCTGGGAGAAATTATTAGCTGGGAGGGATTATTAGCTGGGAGGGGTTATTAGCTTGGAGCGGTTATTAGTTTGGAGAAATTATTAGTTTGGAGGGGTTATAAGTTAAGAGGGGTTATTAGTTTGGAGGGGTTATTAGTTTGAATGGGTTATTAGTTTGAAGGGGTTATCAGTTTAGAGGGGTTATCAGTTTGGAGGGGTTATAAGTTTAGAGGGGTAATAAGTTTAAAGGGGTAATAATTTTTGAGGGGTTTTAAGTTTGAAGGGGTGATAATTTTGGAGGGGTAATTAGTTTGGAGGGGTTATTAGCTGGGAGGAATTATTAGCTGGGAGGGGTTATTAGCTTGGAGGAATTATTAGTTTGGAGGGGTTATAAGTTTGGAGGGGTTATTAGTTTGGAGGGGTTATTAGTTGGAAGGGGTTATTAGTTTGAAGGGGTTATCAGTTTGGAGGGGTTATCAGTTTTGAGGGGTTATAAGTTTGGAGGGGTAATAAGTTTCGAGGACTAATAAGTTTGGAGGGGTAATTTTAGAGTGGTTATTAGTTTAGAGGGGTGATTAGTTTAGAGGGGTGATTAGTTTGGAGGGGTTATTAGTTTGAAGATGTTATAAGTTTGGAGGGGTTATAAGTTTGGAGGGGTTATAAGTTTGGAGGGGTAATAAGTTTGGAGAGGTTATTAGTTTGAAGGGGTGATTAGTTTGGAGGGGTCATTAGTTTGGAGGGGTCATTAGTTTGGAGGGGTCATTAGTTTGGAGGGGTTATAAGTTTGGATGGGTGATAAGTTTGGAGAGGTTATTAGTTTGAAGGGGTGATTAGTTTGGAGGGGTTATAAGTTTGGAGGGGTTATAAGTTTGGAGGGGTTAATTAGTATTGATTGCCATTTAGGTATATTATATGTATGCATGCATGAGCTTATTAATTAAGTTAACAATTTCATAGTCTAAGTAAACTACAAATATGATGTGAAGTATACGCCACAAACTAATTTTACACTAAGTATACTTTAAACATACTTTTTCAATACTTATCGTGAAGTATACTAGAAATTGTATAAAACAGTGTATGCTTGATTTTCAAAATATACTCAAAGAAGTATACAATGAAGAATACTCAGTTTACTCAGAAGTATACTTAGTATTCTGAAAAGTATACTAAGTACACTGCATATTTTGACAAGGGAAGCTAAACCTGAGGTTAACCGTGAGTTAACTATGGAAAAGCATTGCACCAAAGGAAGTGAGCAGTTGATTATTGGTTAACTTAAGGAAAAGTTAACCCAGTTACTAGGCAGGGTTAACCTAAGGTTTGCAATAAAAATGGCGGTCGAGTCAGTGAAGATATGCTGTTTATGGACTTCGTGGATGATGTCTACCAATCTACAAAGCGTGTGACATTACGAAGATCACATCCATTTGATGTCTATGATGATGTCAAATTTAAAGCACATTTCCAATTAAGTAAAACGACCATGTTAAAACTACTTGCTGAAGTAAGTTGAATACTTTGTTGATTTCCAGTGAAAGAAAATTGCTTTCATTCAACAAAAAAGCAGGAAAAATCACAGTAAAATTAACTTCCAATATAAGGCTGTAATATTGTTTCCGCTTTTATTTTGGATTTAGATGGAACACTGCCTAGAATTCTACTCAAACAAAAATCAAAGCTTGTCACCAATAAACCAGTTGTTAATTGAACTTAGGTTCTATGCTACTGGGACTTTCCAACTTGTGATTGGGCACACATTTGTATTAATAATAGCACAGCCTGTTGAATTCTTTACAAAGTTACATCTGCCATTGCAAGACTTTCTAATGAATATGTGAAATTCGCTAGTACAACTGAAGAGAAGGATGCAATAAGGCAAGCTTTTTTCAAAATTAAAAAGTTGCCTGGTGTTCTTGGTGCACTTGATTGCACTCATGTTTCTATACAATTACCTGGTGGTGATAATTCCGAAGCCTATCAAAACAGAAAGGGACATTTTTCAATTAATGTCAAACTTGTGTGTGATCCAAAGCTCTATGTACATTACAAATATTGTGGCTAGGTGGCCAGGATCTGTTCATGACTACAATCTTTGATTTCAGTCACCTACATGCAGTGTTTGAAGCAGGTGAGATATTAGATGGTCATCTAGTAGTAGATAAGGGTTATGGTTGTAGGCACTATCTTCTAACTTCTAACCCCACTTGACAACCCAGTCACAGCTGCTGAGAAAGCATATAATAAAGCTTACATTGCTACACGTAGCCCTATTGAACGCACTATCGGGGTGCTAAAGCGCAGGTTTCCATGCTTGAAGTATGGAATGCGACTTAAGATTCAAAATGTATTACCTGTTATAGTAGCAGTTTAAGTACTACTCAACATTGCAGTTACCATGGGAGATGATGACTTACCAGATGATATGGAATTACATATGTTTTTGCACAGTAGAAGAAAAGCTGGTTTGCAAGTTAATTACGATCCTGTTAAAGCAAACCCACTACCGCAACGGATGTTTCCCGGAGCCACAGGAGTACGAGACAGCAATATTAGAAGACATTTTATTGAACATTGTGTACAGACATTATTTACATACATTAACTGATTGTATAATGCAAAAAATAATTAAATTTACGTGAATTCCTTGTATAATACTGTAGTTTTGCATCCATCACCTTCATCAGCATTTCGTGTTGAGCTTTATCCTGCTCCATTTTTTAACATGATGTTTCGTTTTCAGCTCTTAGGGAGGTTTTACACTTCCACGGTTGCTACTTCCATGGCTGCCCCAAGTGCTTCAAGTGTAGGATGGATAATGCAATGCTACAATGCTTGATGGGTGAAACATATGCACAGACACTCGTCCAGTCTAAACTGCTGAAAACAAGGTACAGCGTTGTCAAACTTTCGGAGTGAGTACGAGCACCTCTTGACGACTGATGATGTTATGTGTGCTTTTGTGGATCTTTATCCTGTTGTACAAAGGCTGAATCCTAGAGATGCTTTTTTGGTGGACTACAAAGTGCTTGAGGCTGGAAGCAATTTTGTAATTTTAAAGAACGTGTTAAATACACCTTAGGCCAGCATAATACAATGACTAATACCGGACATTTCAGGGGTTATGTGAACACTAATAAAAATAAAGCAGGAGACGATTGGTTGGCCATCTGATGTAAATACTGCAAAGGAGAAACTTGGATTCATCAATGAGTACTACAGAAAAGTAGGTCATTTGTTTTCTAAACTTATTAAGGCTGCATATAGAAAAACATGTTTCTTATAATTATGTGTTGCAGGTATCAGATTTTTTTGCATAAATGTTTATTTCCTACTAGGGGGAAAGTGCACTGTTTGATACAGCATGGGAGCATGTACATTAGTATAAAGATTACAATGCATACAAAATATAAGTAAATGGTAGGGACAACAGATGGATAATGATCAATACAGGTAAAACGGTGACAATAGGTGGGCCCTGTACATTGTACAGGGTATAACTCACAGAATAACAAGGTGGCATGGCAATATAGGTGGAGGGAGTTGGAGAGAAGCAAAAAGGTGTGAGAGTGAGAGGACAGTAAGATAGAATGAGAAAGGAAGGAGGGAACAATTGGAGTGCTAAGGTGGAACGTGGTTGAGGCAAACAAGCATATGCAGGGTGTTTTTAAGGAAGTCCCAGTAAGCTTCAGAACGGATGTGTTCCGAAGCCCGAGGGTTCAATATGCCATACTGGTGGTGCTCAGCACAGTTCGCCAGCACATTGAGGGCAGCTTGGGGTTTATCCAAACCACAGGGGCATGCGGCAGACGGAGCGACTTGAAAGCGGCGTAGGTGTGCCTAAAACTACCCATGGCTGGTAAGAAATTGGGATGTGAGGAAATGTGGTTGGCAGGAGTCGTGCAGAAGATGAGCAGAATTAAGGGCAGGAAGGTTAAAGAAAATGTGAAACTTTCCCAGGGCCTGAGTCCTGGGCCTGAGCTAAGTAGTTACCGCCACTCTTCCATGAACTGAGCACATAGGGTAGATCGCACAAAGCTGATGGGGACCAAGTCGTAAGAGGAAACTGTCTCAAGAAAGGCAGCCTCCCCAGCCAATGCCTCGGCCCACTCGTTGTCCATAATCCTTATGTAGGCTTTAACCTAAACAAATGCAGTACCTAGATGGAGATAGCTGGCTTGCAAAAGAGCCACACGAATGGCCGTAACAAAGGGATTAGTGAACAAGCGGACATGCATCGCGTCAAAGCTGATTTTTAAGTCAGTAAGTACTCGAAAGCTGGATCGTTGCTCCACCGCCTAGTCTGTGGC
Organism: Julus scanicus; assembly: GCA_034698625.1. Classification (NCBI taxonomy): domain Eukaryota; kingdom Metazoa; phylum Arthropoda; class Diplopoda; order Julida; family Julidae; genus Julus; species Julus scanicus. Next base: position 11,413 of record JAQGBW010003631.1, on the reverse strand, counting down.
CCGTTGCACGGCCAAAGCCCCGTCCTGCGCAACCGAGCAATAAGGAGCTAGTTTAATCTTTGCCCGATGAATCTCCATAGCACCATCATGGAGAAGATAAACAGGTGGCCACCAGGAATGATATCGACATCCGCTTGGGATCTAGCAAGTGTGTATTTCTGAAAAGAGTGTGCGGAGGTATAAGGAAGGTCTGATGCCAGTGTTTTGGTTTCTAAAAGAGGATCGCTTGGTAATAGGCTGGTCATGCCAGAATAGCAGGAGCTGGAAAGCTGAGCGAGTTCACGGATGCGTAGATGGAGAGGCATGGTCTGGGCAATAGCTTAGGCTGCCACTAGGGATGTCGTACTGTAGTCCTTGGCTGCAGTTATAGCTAATAGGCGCTGGGAGGCATCCAGCTATCACTGGACATATTTATGATGTGTAGCACGGGACCAAATCTCTGCAGCATAGGTGACTACAGGTTCGACAGTCTGGAGGTAGTGTTAGTAGAATAAAGAGTGAGGATCCCCAGGAGATGCAGACAATTCAGGAGAGGTTTTGGTAGGTAGCCTGAGCCCTGGCAAAGGTGTGCTTGACGTGAGCAACAAACCATAGACTCATCAACCATGATACTCAGGAGGCGAACAGTTTACTCGTCTGATAAGTGCCCTGTCCATCATGATGAGGATGTCCTAAGCCGCGCAGGTGAAGGCCAGCAGCTGTGTTTTTTTAGGAATAAAAACAAGCTTTTGGCCAACACCCCAGGCCATGTTGCAGCGGGTGGCAAGGACATCGACATTGCGTGTGGAGACAACCAAGAGTACATCATCAGCAAATGCTTGCAGGTGGCAACCTGCAGTGAAATTAACAGGGCCTGGTGCCTTCTCGGGGTCCATGCTTTGCATGGCATCCAATACTTCATTCTGAGTGAAGGAAGGGTCATTTGTGGAAGTTGGGGCTGTTGCGCTCTTTGCACGGAGGCATGAGTGGGTGCCACTGTATCACAGCAATTTGAGAGGTAGCATCACAGGTCAGCATTAGAGCAGTTGTCAGCGATTCCACCAATTGGTTGAGCTCAGCAGCAGTGGCAGCCCCTGCCATGGTGGTGGGTGAAAGATCTGATTCGGTGAGAGTAAGATCCATTGCAGTGGAAATAGCCCCCAATCAGCATGTTTGGTTTCCCATAGGAAGGTAGTGAGAGCAAGTGTAAGTTTAGGGGGAAACCCACCATCCATGGGACAGGTGATGACATTGTGATCGCCAGTTACTTTTATGTCTCGATCCACCTTCCAATGTGCAGCAAATGGAGTGATGCGGCTAGAGCAATTTGTAACATCAATGTGGGACGTGCGGACCTCAATGAGTCGTGCATCCTCAAAGGTAGGAATGTCACCCAAGTTAAGTACATTCAGGTTATGGGCTGCTTTTACATCAGCTAGCAAGGACCCTGCTCACAGGTTTAGGCTCCCACCCTACGAGGGGTGTTTAGCGTTAAAGTCGCCAGCGATTAAAAAAGAGTTGGGACTAAGGGCTGTGAGGGTTGCATTGAGTGCAGCAATGCGAGCGTCTGAGGGGGATCAGGTAAAATTTAACAGGTAAGTAGCACTGTAAGCCGCCCTCGAAAGCTAAGCCTAATGGTGACCGTGTTTGCATCGGTATGCTGTGCGAGCAGCACAGGAGGTTTGGGGAGTTTACAGCAAACAAATATGACAGCCTTGTTTCGGGCAATGCCCTGAGCATGCGGCGCAATCATCTGGACCGGTGTGTTTCCTAGACAAAATCCGCATGTAATGAAGGATTTCGGCAGTGGTCGCTTTGGCCCTAGAAAGGTTGACCTGAATAACTTTCAAGGCGTTATCACCCATCGTCGATACTGAGCATAACCTGTCTCTCCATGCGTTGATGTACAGGACAGGTTGAGGACGTAGCTGTATGATTCCAAGATGTGGCTGGGCCGGCAGATGAGTGACGTGGGGTTTTGCAGTTATAGCAAGTAGAGGTGTATCACACACAGCCTGAGTGTGGCCAAAATGAAGACAAGAGTAGCATTGTGTGAGTAGAATAGTCTTCCAAGAGTACCCTTTGAAAATCGAGGTTAACCCGTTGATCTGTCAGAATGACGGTTCGAATGCAGGGTTCAACTTCCAGAACGAGATTGAAAAGTCAGTCATTTTGGTTGCTCTGCTGGTAGCACACACAAACCAGATCGATAATAGGTGTGGACCCAACAGCATTCTGGATCGACATTCTATTCCAAAAGAAGTGGCACGGTATCTTCAGAATGTTGCTGTCTGGCCTCTTTTGCTCTAAGAAACCCCGTAGCATTGATCTTGGCAAAAGCTTCCTCGAATTAAGTGGTGGAGTCAAAGTAAGACAGACTTTTTTGTCTGACAGCAGAGCAATTTTGGAGGTAGCAAACGTGTCTGTGTGGAAGCTCACTTGCTTTCGATACAGACAGTGTCCTTTAATGAGGTGTTAGGGGCGACGGCACCAAGGACCAAACCATATGTAGGTTTGGATACTGGAAGGTCTGTGTTAGAGGACCTGGGCGATCGGCGAGCGCCCACAGTGGTCCAACCATCAGATGGTGCCGACACAGAGGAACCAGAATAAGAATGGTCCAGACGGTCCAGGATGAGGCCCTGTTGGGCTTGTAGTTTTTGGAGCGTGGACTTGATGGTTTCAATGCATGAGGGAGGAAAGTTTTGGTGATTTGATTCGTGTTGCCGCACGCATGATTCAATTTAAACCAAGGTTGACAAAATTGCCATCTTGGTCTTTTGGCTAGTTACCACCCTCATCAAGAAGGGATCGGATGGATTGAAGCATCGCAGAGATTTCCTGAATGAAAGGGAGTGATTGGCCAGTGCCTTTCAGCCTATGGTCGCATCAATAACAGTAGACGTCAGAGCTGGTTTAGATTTTGCAGGCGTGACTGAGCGGTAGGTGAAGGGGAGTATGTCATGGACAGAAAGAAGAAGTGTGAGAAATGACGTGTGGAGTGGCGGCATGGGTTGGAATGCCATATAAAGAAACGGTAGCGGGATGGGGGTAACGGGGATGGTAATTTTGGATACTGGGAAGGAACGTCTGCTTTCTAGGTCCTCTTTCCGTGACATCCTGCAGGTGGCTGGTTGCAGCGCTCCAGGCTGCTAAGGAATGGCAAAGGAGGTCCCTGGCTATCAGTGTTTGGATGCGGGGCCCCATCTGGTGAGGAAAACACTCACTGTTGGAGTCAGAGGTGAAAGAGAGCCACAGCCGCCTGGGAGGAGATTTGAGTTTGCTTATTTTTTGGCAATGGTGTTTAGGAGGGTAAGTCAATAGTATCATCCAAGAAGTTCAAGAAGGGTATAAATTAATGAAGATTTAACAGAAAATAGTGGAGAATGAACAAAGTACTTAAATACAATTTGTAGTGATTATATCCATAACAGGGCAAGTGCCAATTAGTAATGACTAATGTAATAAATTAAAAAGCCAATACAAAACAAGTAATTAAGAGCACATTGGTAAAGATATGTGGTTTAATTTACTGGAGGCCAACAGCTCCGCAACTGATGACATCACCATTGAAGTCCTGGAGTCCCTATGAGAGAGTTTAAATACACTGAAAATGACAAAGTAGTACATTATACTGTAGTGCAAGCAGTAACAAAAATAATAGGAAACCAGCACTGGAAATAAATAAAATAAATCAATAATGAAAAACCAAAAAACTATTATCAATAACTACAATAAATAAGAAAACAAGGCTGAAGGAAAATAATACAATTTAATGATTTGAAGTACGGACCTCCGTCTTAAGAACCACAATCTGGTCATGATAGTGGGTTGGAACCATTTAATAACACATAAACTCCAAGTTGACAATGTGCCTGTTAACTCGCAGTACTTACAAAGAGATACCTCAAACAGCATAACTACAGGTAGCAAACGAGGCTTACCAGCCTGGTCAGGCCTCCAGGTCCAAACTTTCCTTTTGCTGGCCCAGGTTTCCTTTATATACACTTTCCTTGATCCTTCTAGAACATTCTCTTTCTTACGCAACAACAAATCCCCATTTTCACACTTGCACAACATAATTAACATTTATACCCTTGCCCGTGCTCCAAATTACACATTCCAAGCATACCATAAATCATACAATAATCCCTAGCCCCAGGGGATCGTTACACTCCCCCCTTAAGCGTTGACCACTCCGTGGGCAACATACCATACACACAGAACCACGAGCAACCCCACAAGCGATCACAACAAGGGAGGTCCGACCCCTACAACGTCCAAGCAGTACAACAGCTCCATCCTTCAGCACTCTCCGCAGCACCATCTGCAGGTTGGAGTTCTGAGCGTTCGGTATTCCCTAAGCTAGTTTCATCCGCCACCAAGGCGCCTTCTAGAGGCGAATGTTGTTTATTGGTTTCGCGGCATCATTAAATTTTAACAAAATGATATATATATATATATATATTAACATGTTTATGACTTACCTTTGTTGTTTTGTGATGACTGGCCATTCCCCAAGTATAAATCTAAAAAGGGAAAAAAAAGGGTATTAAATATAAATTGAATATCTGAGATTGCCTGAATGGGGAATCTCAGATCTGTGGTTTGGCCACACTGTTTTGACCGAGGCCGGCCGTCTTGGTTTTTGTTTTAGATCTGGCCGGCACTCTCTCACTGGCCACCGACCCGAGCGGGTCAATGGCCTTTCATCATCACTAAGTTTTGAATGGTTCATATTAAACAATGATTGTGCCTAATTGTAAGTTAATCAAGTTAAAGTAAAATGAATAAATAACTTACCAAATGAATCTTGGATTCCTGATGCCTTTGTCGAGCGACGCCATCTCCAATGGAAATCCATGTCCTGAAAGCAAAAGGGCATATGGATTACGACAAGATCAACAGCGAATAGTAAACGTGATCGGCATCGTCGGAGCCATCCGGTTGGTCGTAAATCTGATCGGTTGAGTCGTCGCCTGCTGGACCGAGATCCTCGCAACTGCTGGCATCCGCATAGAGGGCACTGTTGCTGTCGCCGACTAAGGCTTCGTCCGAAGGCCAAACGTCGTCGTAAAGGGCGTCGTGGTCCACGTGAACAATGGTTGGTTTGTGTTTCAGATCCATGGCTACGGATGCGCTTCCTGCAATGGTCGATACAGTGCCGGTGAACAGGTAAGCAGTGGTGGAGCTCCTCTTCAGGTATTTGTCCATGTAGCCTCGCTTGCGGTGATATATCACGGCTAGAATGATGTGCGTTGCAAGGATTAAAATTACAAAAACCGCCACGATCGGGCCGGTGGCCGTCTAATAACACTGACCGAGCTGGTCACCGGTCAATTCTAAGCATACAGCTTCCAATCCAAGTGCTATTTACCAAACATTCTCCAACGATAGACTGACTCGAGGGATAAAGCCCCTGATGACAGCTAAGTTCAACAAAACCGCCTATACCAGTCGGTGCGGAGACGTTTAAAAATTGCACCGTGGCATTTGCAATGATTGGAAATGAACCACAGGATGTAGGCCAGCATTTTAGTTGCACTCCAGTCCAGGTGCCATTTGCCGAGCACACCAATGCACTTAATCCCTCTTAGACATAATCTGGATTGCATGTGTAATTTAAGATGGCTCCAAATGGGAAATGGGTTTTGTCTGGAGGCGGAACCATTCTGCATACGACGGAATTAATTTGGCGTTGGGAACCGCAGGGAGCGCTAAACAAGTCACGTCTATGCATCTCGTAGGTGGGCTTTCTCAAATTCCATTGATGCAATTTACCCTTCTTCGCAGCTGTATTGAGCAACCGTTTTGTTGTAAGGTCGAACAATTGACCGAAGGGGACGTTCGGGCTGACCACAAGGACGGTCCTCTTTTTCGGCAAATACTTCTACCTCACATAGGCTTAGATGGTACGCCCCCTGGCGGTTATCACGAATGAAGACATCTTCTTTGATGGCTGTTCCATTGTTGCAATGGATTTCCACCATGTTGTATTCGAATGTTCCGCTGAAATTTCCACACTTATTATAGACTATGCGGTTATCCCCACTCTCGGTGCTGACCCTGTAAATGCAAAAATCCTGATAAACTCGGATTCCTATTGTTATGGCAACCATAGACACCAGATGAGGCCTGGCAAGATTTAACTGCCACCAGCGTTCCAATGGCGTTTTCGGCGTTGAAGCGCATGAGTTAGCTTGACCGTCGATGGCCATAGATGCCTTTTGCTGGCGGAATTGACCGGACTGTGTTGTGGTCTTGTCTCTGGCCATGTTTGAATCACATAGGGGAATGTCGCTCGTCCAAGTGCCATTGAAGAGACACGAACATTCCTCACTTCCGAAAAGAATGAAACCATCGTTGCACCTGTATCATACTGTGGAGTTGTGTGCGAAAGTGGCTTCATTAGGGACAAAAGTACCATTGGCAGGGGCGCCTGGATGACCGCACGAAATCTGTTGACCGAAAAGTGCCTTGTTATGGATGCAAACGATAGCCCAGAAGAAATAGATAACGACCCAATGTAGCGCCCTCATTGAACGAGTCAGATATTCCGAAGTACAGACCTCCATCGTAACAAACACAATCTAGTCATGATAGTGGGTTGGAACCATTTAATAACACATAAACTACATGTTGACAATGTGCCTGCCAATTCGCAGTACTTACAAAGAGATACCTCAAACAGCATAACTACAGGTAACAAACGAGGCTGCCCAGCCTGGTCATGCCTCCAGGTCCAAACTGCCCTTCTGCTGGCCCAGGTTTCCTTTATGTACACTTTCCACCTCCTGGTGGCAACCTGGGCAGCAGGAATGTCGATCCTTCTATAACATTCTCTCCCTTGCGCAACAACAAATCCCCATTATCATACTTGCGCATCATAATTAACATTCATACCCTTGCCCGTGCTCCAAATCACACATTCCAAGCATACCACAAATCATACAACGATCCCCAGCCCCAGGGGATCGTTACAACAATAACAATTTTAACAAGGAAGAAGGTTATGGAGGAATGGATCAAGTTAAGAAATCACTAAAAAGAGCAAAAGTTAGCAAATGTATAGGATGAAGGAAGGGTGCATGACACTTACTAACCACAGGCAAGGTGTCAAAAAAGAGGGGAGAAAGGCAGATACGGTTACCCAAGAATAACTAGAAACATGCACAAACAGTAACAATCTTAATAAAATGGCAGAATTCCTTCACAACATCCGTTTGGGTCCGTGGATATTCGGAAGAGGATTGTGTGACCACTGGTTCCGGAGATACGGCATTTTAAAGTCCCGAAAAAGCAGCTAGCGTCCAAATCGATGACCCGGATTCAGGTTGGGATAACGCAAAAGCAAATCGTGCAAATCACTCACGGTTTCCTTAGAGATTTAGTACAGATCTTTGTCTATACTGTGGAACTTGAATAGTCGCTGTAGCACTAACAGGCGTTGAGCGGTTGACTTCAAATAATGACCAAAAGTCCGAAGTCAGGCCAAAAAAGTGGTGGCACAAGAGAGAGGGGAAACTGGAGATGCTAATCCCCGTGCTCGGGAGCAGAGGGGAAAGGCGGCTGCACGATGCAAAGGTCAGTGAAAAGGGGTCAGGTATCAGATTAGAAATGGCAAAGTGAAGTGAATCCCGGGATATCGAAACATTGCCAAATTGATGCTAAACAAGTAAATGTAAAGCTGATGACTAGAGCATAATGTAGTCTTTCTGTACCTGTATTAACAAATCTGTTTTTTAGCATGTGGGGCAAATTTGACCACTGGGAATATCTTCCTTTAACTGAAAATGTGACTACACTGGACCGTTACATCAAGCTGCTAGTATTTCCAGAATTAAGCATCACCTATGTCCATAAAGTCAACAAAGAAATGATGATTGTCACCTGAAAGCCGCTTGATTACTTCCTTGTGCTTAACGGTTAAACAAACTTGTTCATCGAAGCTTTCACCACCGGATTAGTTCCTCTTAGGCTTTATGGACTTCTGAACCGATTATGGACTGATGTCTTGTATGTGGACACCAACAGTGCCATCTTTCGAAGGCCGAATGATTTTGACCCTCTGAAGGATTTTTAGATGAGAGCCTCAGAAATGTTACAAATGAAATAAAGCCCTAATAAGCAATTATGAAAGTTGTTTCAGGCAGACCTAAAAACTATGGCTACCTGATGTCGGATGGCACTCCAGTATGGAAAGTATGTGGCCTGTCACAGAACTTAAAATTGCAGCAGACCATGCGAATTAATGTCATCAAATCTATGGTCACAGCTGTGGATTATGCCCCAGTTTCTTATGTTCTATGATAATAAAATTGATCGTAAAGAAACCAGAACCCTCAAATCAAAAAATGTAGCACTTTTTAATGTAACAACATGTATAAATACATGGACGTGCTAAAGGATTTTTAAGCAGGATACAGCAAAAGTAAACATCGTAGTATTGGTATGGCACCCGTGGCCATCAATCAAGTCTATATCAAGTTATACGGTGAGCCTTAAAACCCTAGAAATTTCAGATTTAAATGTAATGTTGGTGATACAGTCAGAATTAGAAAGTATAAGCATGTACAATTGTATTGTGGCGCAATAAGGCCATATACAAATTTCTGCAACTAAAAGTTTGCATAAAACTACATAAGTTTACATAAACACACAGAATATCTAAATGTTTATATTCATTTAGATTGCCATAGCATCCAACAGAGACTGAATCATCAGCATACAAAAATTTACTATTATTCTGTGACAAGTTCAATGCCTGTAATGATTGAAACCGATAGCCAAGTGGAACACAATGTTTTTGAAGTTGCACATCACAGTGGCTAAGTGTTTTAAAGGAGCATGACATGCTTCAAAATGCATGCACCGTTGGTGGTGAAGTGGTCCAAAATCTTTTATCTGCTTTGGATGATGAATAAGATAAGGGAGTTTAGAAGTAACATTGTTTGGGTATAGTCTTGCAAATACCAAGTTGTGTATTATGATAAACTTATCCAAGCAAGATATATCACCTTGGAGCCATGCATAAATGATGTCATGCAAAAACAGCGGTTTTTAGACCTCCCTCTGTCATGGACCATCACAATTTTTTAAACCCTTTATTTAATTATGTCACAAATTCTTCCCCCTTCCCAGCCAAAAAAAACCCAACTTTCGATAATTTTAAAAATTATAAATAAATTTTCTCACATGGTTGTTAAATTTGAAATTTGAAATTTGAATATAATTAAAATTATACATCTCAAAATTAACCAATTGCCATGCAGTTCAAGCCTCATTCCAAGGGTTTTCAAGGTGATCCTCTACACTAACAATTAGTATGATACTGTTTTCAGCATCTGTGTCACTTGGAATGACAAGTCTCTCTGCGTTTACTTCATCTTCCGACATCCACTCCACATCATTTGAATTGCTCAAATCTCTAGCATGCTGAACCATCAGTTCTTTCTGCCGTCTTGCATCAATTCTCACTGGTCACAGTCGTGGAACCACAATGTTAATTATGTCACAAACTCTTTCCCCTTTCCAGCAAAAAAACCCTGAACATTTGATAATTTAAAAAATTATAAATAAATCTTCTCACAAGGTTGTTTAATTATTAATTGTATTTAATAATATATACTTTAATTTAAATAAAATTAAAATTATGCATCTCAAAATTAACCAATTGCCATGCAGTTCAAGCCTCTTTCCAAGGGTTTTCGAGGTGATCCTCTATACTAACAATTGGTATGATACTGTTTTCTTCATCTATGTCACTTGGAATGACAAATCCCTCTGTGTCTACTTCATCTTCCGACATCCACTCCACATTATTTGAATTGCTCAGGTCTCTAGCATCCTGAACCTTCTGTTCTTTCTGCCTTCTTGCATCAATTCTTACTGGTCACAGTCGTGGAACTACAATGTTATGTGTTATCTTGCAGACACTACTGTGAAGTTTCATTGAGTTTTTTTCGATGCATGGTATGTGCCACACTTGCTGGAGGTGCATCCATTTATTTCTTTAGACAGAGTACTGCATTACGCATCATACAGCAAAACTTTGTACTTCCGAACAGAACGTGGAATCACCTCTTCATCTTGCAACGCCTTGCACACAAACAAGCTTGGGCATTTTCCAACATCTGCTGGATCACATGTTTTAGTCCCTCTTGTGTATGCTGTACTCGAACTGAAGGCAGCAAAAACCTGGTATTCATGAAAGAGAAGTAGGAACCTCTTGTTGGGGACCAGCAATCAGGGTTGAGGCACTTAACGATTTAAGTTGTTTTGTGATTCTCTCACATGGGTGATGTGCCATGATGCATCTTGCTGTGTATTCACAGGAACTTCTAAAATTTATAGGGTCACAAACTCAGCTTTGACAGGGTGTCCATCTAGTACAGTTTCAGACCAAACTTCCGCCAATGTCCTGCCTGCAAAGGCAGTTTGCCTCCTCTAATTCTGCATTAATTGTATCCCAGTTATTGTGTAGGTGGCTTCCTTACTGCTCATGTGGAAGCAAAAGTCTAGCAAGTTCATTACTGAGAGGTGCCATACATCTTTCCACCCAATTGTAAGCACTTCGTCCTAAAGCATTTGTTGCAACAAATAAATCATCTGAATTCTTTTTCAGAATTAGCTGAATTGCTGCATTTTTCACTTTTTTATATCTTAGGTTCTCGTCAGGCCCACCGTTTACAGCAATTATGAAGTCTAGCTTGTATCTGCCATCATAAAACTTCATAAATTTTTTGAACGCCTTCAATTCCAGAAGTGTGTTCATGTATCGAGCATAAAACAAAGTTGTTGAGGATCTGTGCTTTCCTCTTCTTATAGCAATGTAAGCTAGTCCTGAGTATGTAACAGCCGAGCCCTCCTTAAACCTTCAGGAATTATTCTTATGGCAGCATATACTGTTGGAATTAGTTTATGACATTCAGCAACCATCCAATCAGGGTCAGGCAGATGTTACACAATATTCCACATGAAATTAAAAGTGGTGCTTGTTTGTTTGCCACTGGAATTCCTAATGAAACTTGTTCTTTGTCATCTTGACTGATAAAGATCTCAGGAACAAGTAGCTATGCTACCTCTTCTAAATGGCGAATTGATGCCATTGTGAATGCACTATCTATGTGAGAAGAATGGTGAACAGGTTGGGATTTGGCCAATTTCACAGGAACAGTAATAATGGGTCTTTTGCCTTCTCTTGTTTTAGATGACCGAGGCTGTCATCTCGGTATTAGGACTGCTCATCAAAGGACTGTTCATCGAAAGACATTCATCAAAGGACGACTGATCAAAAGACGATAGGGGAGACCGGGGCAGGTTGGATCATGGGGCAGGTTGAAACAATGCAAGTAGCGACCCTCATGCACCCGTTACGAGGCTGCGCGGTTGACATGTGCTAAGGACTGTAATAGCGCAGCTTTCCATGTTGTAG
>JAQGBW010003630.1:0-15783 GCA_034698625.1 Julus scanicus | reverse complement strand
GAATATTAATTTCATCAAAATAAAAATCTATTTCCCACTTTTGTCTTGGGGGAAATACTCCGTTTCGAAAACTTCACGGAGAAAATCAGCATCAAGACACATAGGCTAATACATGAATAACTCGCATATTGCATAACAAGTTGAAACATAGGCAAAATTGCACTTTGTCACCTGGACATGAATTGGAGAAAACATAGCAGTAAACATTTTGTTCCCAAAAAACAAAGCAAACGGGCACCTGAAAATAACAAAGCTTTATATCATTTTCCAAGACACAAAACGAATGGGCACCTGGAAATAATAAAACTATATGATATCCACACCTGAGGAAAGGGCACCTGCAACAAATAAAATGTATGCTAGGGGCACCGGTCATAAAAAGGAAAAAAGACAACACAAACGCTTTTTATGATTTCTTCAATTAAGGCCGATCTAACCTACACCTGCAAAGGCACCAGGGCCAGGGGATGACTCTGCTCATCTAGGGCCCAGGCCAATAAAATCGAATGATTGGCTAAAAAAGAAAAAAGGAACAAATCAGAAGGAGGACTAAAAAGAAGAAAACCAAGGAAACACTGGAGAAAGACAGACTTTAAGTTGGGAGAGCTTAGCTTGGACAGAACTTCAGAACGAGAAAAGGAGACAACTATGGAGGGAGGAAAAAAGAAAAAGGATACAAGATGTGTCATCAAAAGAAATTCTAAAGGTTTCAACTACAAGTGCAACAGTGTTTCTACAAGAACGTGGCCAAGGATTTAAGCTAAAGGTGCCACAGTGTTCTACAAAAGGATCACCATGTTCTACAAAAGGATCACAGTGTTCTACTTAAGGCGCCACAGTGCTCTACAAAAGGATCACAGTGTTCTACAAAGAATATCAGTGTTCTACAAAAATACCACAGTGTTCTACAAAAGGATCACAGTGTTCTACAAAGAATATCAGTGTTCTACAAAAATACCACAGTGTTCAACAAAAGGATTACAGTGTTATACAAAAGGATCACAGTGTTCTACAAAGAATATCAGTGTTCTTCAAAAAAATATCAGTGTTCTACAAAAAGAAGCCAGTGTTCTACAAAAAGAAGCCAGTGTTCTACAAAAAGTGCCAGGATTCCTACAAAAGAACTAAAAAAGTAAAGTAAAAGCCCAATTCAACTCACCTCAACTAAAGCAACCGCAAATGTTCAGATGTTAACAACTATTAAGCCTCAACGAATTTAGTGGAAAAAATTGACAGAGTGTTCAGGGTTAGGGAAATTATTGTCTATGTCTATTGAAAGAATGTATTCGGGATAATAGGGATTTTAAATATATTGCCTACCTATGTATTGGGTTGAATAAAAAGGAATGACCAAAGTGAAACCCGACTTTAAGTCCTTAAAGAAATTACCTAGCCACAAAATTTTCGGCACATGCAAAAAATTCAGGCTGGCAAAATAAATATCCTTACTTGTCTCGGGGATATCAATTCCAACATTTCGGATCATCGATATCATCGAATACTTCAAAATCGGTAAAGAGACAATGGCGCAGTTGACAGGGTGACTGCGACTACTTGATTACTGCAAAGGGATCAGTCGCCAATTGTAGGACGTTTTCGTGCGACTGTGCAGTCGCGCGAAATCGCTTCCAGTGAATAGTCGGCCTAATCCTCAAGGTATCAAATCAAAATTCTGAAAAGATAAAGAAAAGGTCATAAATTTCAAGAAAACTGAATATAAGCAGTAAACAAGGTTATCCCTTTCATGGCAGCCCAATACACAGTGAAACAACTTTTTCCCCATGTTCCAGAAAGTGTAGTAACTCCCTAGGATTGGACCTTTACTGGCAGAAAAAACCCGTACGCCCTTTACACCTCGGAGTGGTTCGACATACCAGCAGAAGAAATTGCTCAACATTATTTGGGGTTACATGTTCGATTTTTTCCGAATTTTTCAGTGACAATTTCTAATCTTGATGGTCCCAATCCCTGGCCATACCTCTATAAAGTAGAAACTTTTACTTGGACAAACACCACTTGCAACAAAAAAAATATGCCTAATCCACATAATGGTAAAAAACTTGATTGATTCCCCCCTAACAATTCCAAAAGAACAATGTATTGCCCTTCTATCCCTAAAAGTAAAAAACTGTTCTCAATTTCCACTGGCTTAAAAAATAGAACCTTTTCAAAAATTCTAAAAATAATTTTAGATAAAAAAATTTTTTCACACAAACCTTTCCTAAGGGAAAAAGATTGCTCAGCCTCCCATTAAAACATTATAAAACATCAAAATAATAAAAAAATTGCAACTTACCAATTCAATATTTCTCAAGCAATACCTTCTTAACAAAGGATACACCATCTTGGATGCGTAATAAGTGTCGCCACCAAACGGCAATAGCGTGTGCCACAACAGAAGCAAAGCCGCTTCTAATACAAGTGGCCCACCGTAAGAAAAAACCTGTGTTCATGCGCTTCCTCGACATTAAAGGAGCTTTCGACAATATCAACCGTGAAAAACTATGAAAACAACTTCAATCTAATAGTGTCAGCCAAGACACGATTAACATTGTTCAAAAACTTTACAGACAGTCTAAATACCAGATAAACTGGGAAGGCATTCAAGCAACAAGAGGTGTTAGGCAGGGCTGCCCGATGTCACCTACCCTGTTTCTTACTTATATTAACGAACTAGGGGTGCGCCTCAAAAACTCAGGGTTGGGATATGCTATCGGAAGGAACTTACTTCCATGTCTGATGTTTGCAGACAATGTTGCTTTACTATCTGAAGACCCCATTGAGCTCTTGCACATGCTGGATATCAGTCATACATATGCTGATGAGTTTGAGTTAGACTATAGCATGGACAAATCAAAAATACTGATTGCTAACCCTGATACATCAACACAATCGTGGACACTGAATGGACTAAACATTGAAGTTGTACAATCCTATGACTACCTTGGAGTTACTCTAAATGGCAGTAAGACACCTGGAAGCCAAATGCTAGGCAAGATCTTATTCCGAAGCAAAAGACTGGCTGGACTGGTAAGAAGGGTGGCCTTCCAATCGTACTCTAGATACATAAGTTGTCCATGGTCTATGGAAGGGAGTGGGTGTACCCACACTCACCTATGCCAATGAGGTTCTTTGCATACCAAAATCACTACTACATAACCTCAATGCTACCCAACGACGACTGGGTCGAATTGCCCTTGGTGCAAACTCCTACACTGCCAACGTGGTCCTGCTTCCTCTCTAGAGAGGAATTCTTTAAACTAATGTTCCTTGGATGTATTGGCCTTATTTAATAAGACCAGACCAACCAGACAGGTTTATGAATACCTAAAAGGATATGCATGGGAACTGGGAACAGCATGGTTCAAAAGGACAAAACACCTACATAAAGCCCTTCTACCCAACCAAAACTTCGCAAGTGTTTCTATAAACCAATAGGAACAAATGGTAGATGCATAAGGGTGTTCGTAATGAATATCTAGCTGCTTGGACAAAAGCAATACAAACAAAAAGCACTTTGCAAACCTACAGCAAGAAACACCAGATCTGTAGGGAATCCATTTACGACAACTCTATAGGCAGCGACCTCCTGTTTAAGTCAAGGGCTGGCTCCCTAGAAACCAAACACTGGAACAACATGGAGACTAAATGCCCACTATGTCTCGCCCCCGTTAAAGATGTGGAACATGTCCTAATGACCTGCCCAGCTCTTGGCCCTGTGCCAGATAGCTGAACTGGCAAAACACTACCATCTCTTCTAGGGTTCCATGAATACCTGAAAACAGACACCCAACTGCGGGAGGTAAAAGACCGACTTATAAGATGGCGACACCTTCGCCTATGATATCATACGATGTTGATGTTATTTCACAGCCAGTTGAGTGAAAAACCTGAAATGAAGAACAAGTTTTAATAAGTACTTCTATGTTGTTCCAGACAAAGCTAAAATAACTCATTCCTTTTCAAGCCTTTTGTAGACATCCCCATAATAATAGAAAGGAAAATTGATTCTTCTCTTGTGGTTTTTGTTATCAGTGTTTGGTATTTATTATTAATTAGTGAATTCCTCAACATTTCATGGGTTGTGTATATAATGCATATGCTCTCCAGCCGCCAAGGGTCATTGAACTTTTTTTACAACAACACGCTACTAAGTAACCTTGCAGGAATAATCCCAACAGAGGACCTTGAAGACGTCATCGACCCGCCAGGGCTTTATTCTCCCGCAGTATACTCCTCTGAGGATAGTAACTTGGATAGCAGGGATTTAACAGAAATTCATCCTCATTTGGATTTCATACCAAGTTCACCTTCCTACTCAAATTCCTCAGTAGATAACTCAGAAAACAAGGTTGAGGAGGAAATTCTCGAACCTAGGACACCTCCAGGGTATATTCAAACCTACAGTCCCTCGGATTGGCCAGAACCTATACCACATTTTCTTTCCATTGACAGAAACGATCAGCAATAAAAATTTTTTTTTAATACACGGACATCAATTTAGTCTAAACTACTTAGCCAAGGGTAAGTTAATTGGGTTAGGGCCACGTTTTAATTCACAACTAACCAAGCTCAGCCCTCCGAAAGGGATGATTGTTGGAACGGGTGGGGACCAAATGGCTTCCTCACCGATAAGCTACATAAACATTGTTCAAAAGTTTACAAATGAGGACCACTTGAAAGTGGATACATTCCTGAATGCCTTTGAATCCGCTCAGAAATATGCAAAATGGCCGGTCGAGTTGGCCATTACCATTCTGAAGTAAAAAATTCAGGGAGCTGCAGCTGCTTTCTGGCCCAACAGCCCAGAGTTCGAGAATGCAACTTCGTATGAGGAAGTTAAACAAGCTCTGTTAAATTTTTTTAAACCTTCGCACCCCCTTGCTCTGCAAATTGTCGAGTTTAGGAACATGAAACAGGGTGCCCAAGAGAAAGTACGAGCCTTTGCCAACCGACTTCAAAGAAAAGCTCACGACTTATACGGAGGGAATCCCACAGACAGGGAAAAACAACATATCTTGGCACAATTTCAGTCTGGATTATTAGCTAAATATGGCGATTATGTTATTAAACAAAATTCAGACAACATGATAGATGCCCTACAACAAGTGGAGCTAATAGAAATTAGCGCCCCGCTTCCCGAACGTGGTAAGGTGAATTTCACCATACCAAGAGATGAGGTAGAAACCTCTGACATTTTAGCAATGGCAGAAAAAATGTCACAATGGGAGACAGGAATGCAGAGCCTTCAAAAGCAGATAGCTACTTTGGGTCGCATTGACAACCCAGACAGGTCTACTGTAGGCTCAGCACCTCACCACAGCCAGGACAATTCTAGGACTCCAGGGCATAGTAGAGATAATTTTCGAAATAGAAAAGGTGGAAATCAGCAAAAGTCTACCATGGTCGCCAACATTTCATCTTCCAATGAGAGTGAAAGTAAGGAGCTGAACAAGGATAATCAAAGTAATATGCCTTTAATATATCACATGGATCAGAGTGCACATTAATTCAATGATTATGCTCTATGTCAAATTTGTGGAATATAGACAGAATATACGCAGTGTAGCGGTATGCTATACCCAACAATCATTCAGGTTTTCAAAACTTTGAAAGGGGTTGACCTCCAACAGGATCCAACTATAGAAATGGGCCACAAAACCCGGTGCAGGGTTCCTTTCAACCAAGTGGAGGATATAACGGAAATCCTAGGTATCCATCCAATGGAGGATACAGAGAAGGCCCTAGGTATCCATTCACTGGAGCATACAGTGGAGGCCTTAGGTATCCATATAATAGAGGATCTAATAGAGGATTTAATGGAGGATTTAATGGAGGCTACAGAGGTAACACAAGATATCCCCCACCACACGAACCTGTGGAAATAATATACCACATGATGGCGGTTATGAGAATTCCTATGAATGTTATAATTGCGGAAAAAAATGGTCATTTTGCCCGTGAATGTCGAAGTTCTGGTCTAAATAATCAGAATTTAAACTAAGAGGGCAATCGAGTTTAGAGCCTCATACTCGAGGAGCCTGTCAAGAGGAGGTAGACAAAAGGCAAATGCTGTTGGATTTAAGGAAGGAAAGCAGCTCCATAGACTGTTATATTCTGTACTTTCCGGTCGAGATCTTTGACATAAAGCATTAATTGTCTTTGATACGGGTGCAACTGAGTCCCTCATATGCCCAACGTATTTGAATAAAATACAAAGCAAAGGCTTTACAGTAGAACGCAGCCCTGTGTCGATCATGGCCAAGACAGTTTCAGGAGATCCTTTTCTTCTAACCCAGCAGTTAGCCTTGCCACTAAGGATGGGATCACAAAAAAATAGGATTAACAATGTTCCTTAGTCCTGTTCCCCTTCCACATAGGTGTGATATCCTGCTTGGACAAGATTTGATTTATGTTTTGAATATTATTTACATTCCAATGGGATCAAGGTAGTTTCACACACCTATCCTATTTCCTTGACAGCCATAAATGACTCCGTGAAGTACAAACGGGTACATGCATTTGGCATAATGGCTAAAAAAAGTGCTGCCAGAAGGATCTCATGTAGCTCAGGTCAGAGAGAAACTCGTACTAGACCATTTGGAACGTCCTTTATAGACAAAAGTAGAGGAAATGCATTTGGAATTTCATAGGGTCTTTGCATTGTCCCTAAAGGAACTAAGCCCTACCAATATTATCATGCATATTCTAGAGTTGACTGATAATATACCTGTGTACAAAGACCGAATAAATTACCAAGGGCTCATGAGGACATTATGCAGGAACAAATAGAACTTTTAGATGCAGGAATTATCAGGCCCTCTTCAAGCCTATATTCCAGCCCGTGCATGCTAGTTTTAGCTACATGAAAGTCCCCTCGCCTGGTGATTGATTTCAGGGCCTTAAATGAAAAGACTGTCAGGGATAGGTACCCTCTACCTAACATTGAAGCTCTACTGGAGAGAGTTGGAAATGCGAAAATATTCTTGGTAATGAATTTTTTAAGTTCCTATGTTAGAGGATGACCAATACAAAACAGCTTTTTCCACTCCAAATGGCCATTATGAATTCACAAGGTCTCCTATGGGATTCAAAACATCCCCAAATAACTTTCAGAGGATTGTTGATATTGCTCTTGAGGGCTTGATCGGAAAAAATTGTACAGTCTTCATAGATGATCTTTTGATATACAGTTCAAATACAGAAGAGCATATTAAACACTTAAGGACCGTTTTGGAACGATTGGAAAAAGCTCAATTGAAGGTTAAGCCTGTAAAGTGTCATTCCTTTAAAATGGAAGTTTTCTATCTTTGCCACATCATCTCAGAGGGCGAAATTCGTCCCCAGCTGAACAAAATTGAAGCTGTAAAGCACTTCCCACGACCCAACACAGTTAAGCAAATCCAAGCATTTTTGGGATAAGCAGGGTATTACCGAGGTCATATTCCAAATTTCGCAAGACTAGCTAAACCTATTAGCAATCTGATTAAAAAAAGACTAAATTCATTTGAAGTCAAAAATGTGAAGATGGTACGACGACGACGACACAGAGAGCCAGATGTGGAAGCCCTGAAGGCGGACAGATGGAGAAGATGGGTTTAGGACCTCACCGACTGACTCACTTCCCACAGCTAAAATGAATAGAAACATTGTAAGGGATTAGTACAATGACGCGAGTATCTGATAACGGACACTTATGCGATAAGTAATATGCATGCATGAAAGTGCTAAAAGCAAACTTAAAATAAAACTTTCTAAAAATAAGCAATCTAAGAAAATCCAGCAGGATTATTGATACCATCAATAAAAGGGGATGAGTCCTCATTCTGTTTTTGGGCAGCTTACTTGCTGCTTCTACTTTGTAGTATTCGTTAAACAGTTTCTTGAATTCAAATGAATAAAATATATACTTTATTTTAACCAAACTAAACTGTCGAAAGGACTCTGCTTCTTTCTCAGTTTTTCTCCTCACAGACTTAGTCTAACATCAACGAGGCCATGTTCACCTAAACAGGGTAACGTTCCTCCGCCACGTACTGGGCCAAGGATTTAAGCTTAAGGTGTCACAGTGTTCTACCAAAGGATCACAGTGTTCTACAAAAGGATCACAGTGTTCTACTAATGGTGCCACAGTGTTCTACAAAAGCATTACAGTGTTCTACAAAAAATATCAGTGTTCTACAAAAAAATATCAGTGTTCTACAAAAAGAAGCCACAGTGTTCCACAAAAAGGTAAGGTAAAAACCCAATTCAACTCACCTCAACTAAAGCAACCGCAAATGTTCAGATGTTAACAACTAATAAGCCTCAACGAATTTAGTAGAAAAAATTGACAAAATGTTCAGAGTTAGGAAAATTATTTTCTATGTCTATTGAAAGAATGTATTCGGGATAATAGGGATTTGCTCTTAAATGTATTGCCTACCTATGTATTGGGTTGAATAAAAAGGAATGACCAAAGTGAAACCCGACTTTAAGTCCTTAAAGAAATAACCTGGCCACAAAATTTTCGGAACATGCAAAAAACTCAGGCTGGCAAAATAAATATCCTTACTAGTCTCGGGGATATTAATTCCAACATTTCGGATCGTCGATATCATCAAAACTTCAAAGCCGGCAAAGAGACAACTTTAAAAGAATATCAGGATAAATAAAATGCAGGCAACAACAGAACAGGTTGCAAACATATATAGGTAATACTCCTTATATAGGTCCAAACCATCTAATGGCAAGGGGGTTGGAACTATCCAATTAGCACCAGGAAAATAGTACCTGTATGCCTCTGATTGGTTTAATGACCTATATAAGGAGGAGAAATCATTGTGCAAACAACCACATAGGTGGTTTGCTTAAAGAGGGAATTACAGGGAAATCCCTGTTAGACCCCCTAGGTTATGAAAATAACCCTAAAAACAAAATGACAAAATTTAGGCCTAAAAATTAATCTAAATTTTGTTACAATAAAAATTTTGTGTCAATGGGAAAGTTTTTTCCAATTGAAATTTTGCATTGCTAATTCCACCCTTTTTTTCTCTTTACAGGTAAGTACCTGAATCTATAAATCCCACCCGAAGGTGTGTCGCCGCACTCTCTCCAGAGCAGTTAGAAATGTCACCTGGACATGACTTTGTAACGATCCCCAGAGGGTCAAGGTCGGACCCGGGAATGTGGTAATTACGGGGGATCGTTCGGTATGCTAATTGGACATAATTGGGGTGACAATTATGGGAAGTTATGTAACCACACCGCCCCAGCTCGCCACCAGGGTCGGGGGAAATATAAAGCGAGCCTGGGCCTGTGTGGGGACACTTATGTTTTGTCCGGGGCCTGACCAGGTTGGTCAGCCACCGGTACAGTTTGTGACGCGTCGCGCAGATTCCTTTACTTTTGTTATGATTTGGTTATTCTTTTGTTTTGCCCCCAGTCGCGGGTTTTTGTAAGGCCGAGGCCATTTTGTGTTAAAAGGATTAAACCGTTCATTTGTTTAGCTGCAACGTGCGTCGAGGACTCTGATTTACGCGCGCCCCGGTAACACGGGATGTGACATGGTGGAGGAGCAACTTCTCGAGACTGCTTAGTCTACGAGGTGATCCCAGAATTGGACCATATAGTCCGTACGGTATAATGGACAATAAAGGAATGACACCGGGTGATCGGGTGGATCACATGATGACCCGGGGCCGGTTGTTACTGCAAAATGCAGCGGGATTGAGACCGCCGAACCCCCAGCTTCGGTCACCTATGCCCGAACAGTATTCTACGCCGGTACTGGAGCACGGGGCTGTTGGAGGACGTGACCCCAGTATGCAATGGCAATTGGCACTACAGGCTCGGGGGGGCTCAGTTGACAAGCTCCTGGAGCAGGCCAGGTTGGAAAGGGGACATAATTCCATGGAACAATCTCGGTATAGGCCCCCGTTCCCGGAACCGGAGACAACTGTCGATCTCACGCGACGGCCGTCCATTCGAGCACCGCGGACTGAACGTCCACCTACGGTCGTGGTAAACTCTAATGGTCCAGGGCCGATGTATGATGGGACAGGAGACTGTGGGCCATTTTTGATGGCGTTTGAAGGCATGTTGCAGGCGGAGGGAGCATCTTTGGCAACCTACCCCCGCCGTCTCCGAGGACAGCTGACAGGGCATGCGGCCAAATGGTTTGCAATGCGCAATATGGAATTGTTGAGGTTACCATGGGGGCAATTGGTGGAGCGCTTTCGAATCTTTTATGGATCATCGTCATATAGTCCACGAATGTGGCAAGAACATGTTACACGGAAACAAGGGAAGAATGAACCGGTAAGGGCCTATTTGGTCGAGATGGCATCTATGGCCCAGACCCTTAACTCTGCAACACCGGTGTCAAACACAATCCAATTAATTTTGGGAGGACTTTTGTCTTATTATCATACGGCATTAGAAGGACGGAGGTTCTCTACCCTGGATGACTTGTGGCTGGCGTTAGCCGACCTGGAAGAGTCTTATTGCTTTATGGGAAGAACGCAATCTACGTTAACAGGACGGGGTGGTCGCCCGTTCCAGCGGTCGTCCAATGATTCTCGTGGGCCACGTACGGAGACCCCTCGAGGATGCTGGACATGCGGCGATACAGGCCGTTTTCGCCGCGATTGCCCGAAGAAGAATACAGTAGCCTCGGTTAATGGGCCTGAACCGAAGGACGGAGTGCAACAGCCACGGGTTCAAGAGGACCGCCCATCGGTGCCGGACCAGGTCTCTGACACAGTTCCAGGGGTAAATTTCCAATGGGACGATTGGGCACCCTCTCCCATGGTGCTGGTGTCAGTAGGAGACCGGTCAGTTATCATGACATTGGATAGTGGAGCGGTTGTTTCAGTACTATCCACGGATCTAATGGAGTACTTTGGATTGTTGTTATTGCCTGAAAGATAATTGCGACCATTTTACGACGTATCCCAGCACGATATCCAATTCGTGGGGGAGACCGAAGCTTTAGTCATAGTGGGAGGAAGAGCAGCCATACACCGGTTACGCGTGTTGCAGCACCCCAGACAGGTGGCCCTACTGGGCTGGGACTTCTGTAACCGAACCGGTCTGGTGGCACTGCCGGCATCGCGCAAGTTCTGTTACCAGGATTCGCCGTCAATGCAGTTTCCATTTGCTCGGATGGAAGACATCAAGGGGTTACACAAGCAAGGGGTACAGCAGCCAGTGGCGTCGTTGGTCCCAGGGGAGGAATCCTCTGAACAGCGAGCAGATAGGGTATTGCATTTGCCCATTCGGCTGCTGCAGCCGGTGACACTGCCGCCCGGCTCAGAATCATCGGTGTGGTGTGCGCTGCCGGAGGCAGTCCGTAAAGGTGACGTTGTGTTGATTGAACCACTTCCGTTGGAGGGGGCGGCCGCGCGTGCCCCACGTGGGGTTATGTTGATTGACGATGCTAAATTTTCTATATTGCAGATTGCTAACTTGACGGCGAAAGAACTTTTTTTGAAGGAGGGGGCATTAGTTGCGTTGATATCAGCATTGCAGGACTCTGAGTTGAGTTCATTGGACCAAGCAGGAGACATAGTGGACGAACGAGGGGAGATTTCCCATGGGGATACTACGGTACAGTTCGAATCATTGTTGAATTAGGGGCCCACGTTGTCCGAGCGCCAGCGGGAGGAGCTGCAGCGGCTTTTGCTTGATTTTAGGCGGGCTTTCGCGGTTTCCACACAGGAGTTGGGCGATAGTAGATTGCCCCCGCACTTTGTGGACACCGGGGATAGTTCCCCAATATATGTCCCGCCGAGACGGTCATCACCTAAAGTGCGTGAGATTGTTCGGAAAGAGTTATCGGAAATGTAACGTCAGGGGGTGGTAACACCCAGTAAGAGCCGGTACTCCAGTCCGGTTGTACTGGTAAAGAAAAAAGATGGGTCGATCCGTTTTTGTGTCGATTACCGAAAGCTAAATCAGCGCACAATCATAGATAGTTATCCCTTGCCTAGAATAGATGACGCTTTAGATGCAATGCAGGGCTCCGCATGGTTTGCTACCTTAGACATGATGTCCGGTTACTGGCAGGTGCCCATGGCCCCGGGGGATTAGGATAAAACAGCGTTCTCGTGTTCGGAGGGCCATTTCGAGTTTACTCGGATGCCCTTTGGGTTATGCAACGCCCCGGCAACAATGCAGCGGGGCCTGGATCAAATTTTTCTAAATTTAAAATGGGATTCTTGCCTGGTCTATTTGGACGATATTATTGTGTTCGGGCCCACATTTCAGATTTTTTGGACCGATTAGCTAGGGTGTTAGACTTGTTGGTAACACATAATATCCGATTGAAACCCTCGAAGTGTTTTTTTGGGTTCGAGGAAGTTAGGTATTTGGGGCACGTTGTGAGTTCCCGAGGCGTTGCTACGGACCCTGATAAGGTGCGGGCGGTACGGGAATTCCCACGACCAACAGTTCGAAAGGCAGTTAAAAGTTTCCTGGGGCTGCGTGGGTACTACCGGCGGTTTGTTCAGGGGTTTGCTACGCTTGCACGACCACTAATTGACTTAACACGGGAAACTACCCCCTTTGCCTGGACGGGTGCTTGTGAGGAGGTGGCCCACGGCGTTAGCACGAGCCGTGGCGGCGTATAATTTCTCTGTGCAGGCGTCCTTACGAGCATCGCCCTTTGAATTAATGCATGGATTTAAGCCTCGGCTGCCGATACATAACGTCTTGGGACAGCCCCTGGTAGTGGGACCCGACACGCCAGTGCAGGTTACCCGAGAGAAAGCACAAGCAGCATTAACGCAAGCACAAAAGGGCCAAAAAAGTAGATATGACAAGCGACAGCGCGTAATAACCTTTGACGTGGGGGACTGGGTCTTGGTGAGGGATTTGGCCCCAGCGCGATTAGGACTAGGGAAATTTCAGGCCCCCTATCATGGGCCGTACCAAATTGTAGAAAAAGTGTCAGAGTTGAATTTTGCATTTCGGGATACGCGGCGGGGGACACCACCTATCTCGGTGGTGCATGTAGATAATCTTAAGCGCTATCTGCCGCGGCGCGCGCCCTAGGTGCTGGCGCTGCAGACGACGCGATTTGAATTTCCCGCCCGATCGTGGGTAGTTAGTGCGCGCGCTGCAGCCAACCTCCCCTTGGCGTGTCGAGAGAAGTGGTACCGTCCACCTTCTTCAACCATCAACTGCGCCACGAGGGCAAGCACATGGTCCTTTGTCTCCCGCTGTGGTCGTCTCAACTCAGGTAAGTCCACACTATTTTCGACAATTTTCGCAAATTAATTGTATACAAGGGGTACCAAATCTATTGCGAAGGGGGAAGAATTATGCTCGAGTTAAAACTTGCATGGAAAATGTTAATTTCTTGACAATGGTGATTCTTAAGTTACGTTGCCTAGTCTTAGGCTTAATGGCAAACGCTACGACGTCCACTACAGTCACAATGACGGTGACTTTTACCGAAAATGGCCATCAGCGGTCCGTGTCAGGGACGCTGGCAGGACTGGATGTAGGGCCGTGGCATCGGGACCAGCCGACGGGATGGGAGCGCCTATTAGGACAGGCCGCAGGACGCGGACGTGGATTTTGGGCCAACGCTATGGCTGACGAGCGGATTCCGGGCCGGGGACGGGCTTTTCGGCCGCCGGTGCCGCCGCAGGCGCCGGGAGAGCGTCCGGACCGGCCGAGTGCCGGTTTGCCTGGACAGTTTCGAGATGACCGCCCTTGGATCCCGCACCCACGAGAAGCGGCGGGAAGAGCAGCAGAAGTATGGGAAGGGCCTAACAACGACCAGGCCGGCTGCAGCGGACAACAACAGGGACGGGCCATGATTGTAGAATTGCCGGAAGGAGTCCACCAGCTGCCGGACGACTTCGTGTTTCCGGAGCCGCGACCCCGGATCGTGTACTTAGCACTGCACGCCACGATTGACTGTCGTCGGCGCCGTCAGGAAGCGGCGCGCCGGGAACGTGACCGCCAGTTGGCACGGCGTAATTAGTGCGGATTTGGTCTGAAATTTTTTTTTTTTTTTTTTTTAAATTACCTATTGTTCAGGGAAAACTTATAATTTTGATATTCAGAATGTTCAAGTGTTAAATGTTATACATTTGTCGGGCACGGAGTGCCCTTATCTAAGGAGGGGGGTGTAACGATCCCCAGAGGGTCAAGGTCGGACCCGGGAATGTGGTAATTACGGGGGATCGTTCGGTATGCTAATTGGGCATAATTGGGGTGACAATTATGGGAAGTTATGTAACCACACCGCCCCAGCTCGCCACCAGGGTCGGGGGAAATATAAAGCGAGCCTGGGCCTGTGTGGGGACACCGCGCCCCGGTAACACGGGACGTGACAACTTTGATATTAAAAAAATTTACGTAAAATAACGTTTTCGGTTCTCACACGAAAGGGCACCTGCGAACAATAAAAGTTAATCATATTTTCAAGAACATAAAAACAGCATGAAAGGGCACTTGCAGACAATAAAAGTTGATATTATTTTTAACAAGCACAAAAGGGCACCTGCAAACAATAAAAGTTGCTATTATCTTCAAAACCATAAAACAACACATGAAAATCATATAACGATATTACAACCCAATAAAATTGAAAAATAGAAAACATGGAAGTTTCCAAAAAAAGCACTTATCCTCACCTGAGGAAAGGGCACCTGCAATGAATAAAAAGAGTGCTAGGGGCACCGGTTATTGATGGAAAATAACAATACTCACCTTTGATGACATCTAAATTGAAACAACACTTGCAAGGGCACCAGAGGGCAAGATATAACTCTGGTAATCTAGGGTCCAGGCTAATAAATCAAAGATTGGATGAAAATGAAAAAATGGAAAAATCAGAGGGAGGAGTGAAAAAACAAAACCAAAAAACATTGCAGAAGTAAGGACAGAACTTGGAAAAACCTGGAGAGAGCGGAAGTTGGAAGAAGAAAGATTGGAGAGAGAGAGAATCCCAGGAAGAGGAATTCATGTTTGTCGTTTCAATTGAGAGCAAAGTGGACATTTCATGTCTATTACGTGTTCAATTAACCCATTTATCACAATAGGACCCTAATAACCTAATAATTAATACAACCAAAGTTCAAGTTTCACAGCAGTATTGGAAAAGTGCTAGATAGAAAAAAAATGTTACAATTATAGAAATCTTAATTGACTACTTAAAAGACTACTAGTGTCTTTTGGGTAACAAAAAAGCATAATCTTAAATGTAGAACTGTTTCAAGTCCTTGAAGAGTCCTAACTGGCCACACATAGAAAGGACACGACTGAGGGTGTGGATTGTTGACCATTGTAGAAAAAAAAATATTCGCCTACCTTGTCTTGGGAAAAATTCACCTCAAAGAATCCGCTCAACAATGAAACAATGACACAGTCAACAGGATCATAATCCCGAATTTATTTAAATCAAACTCTAAAAGGTTAAGAAAAAAGTTCTTTCAATTTGGCAAATAAATCAGAAAAGAAACGGTTATCACCATTTAATACTTTTATGGTGGCACAATACTCTGTTAAACTTTTTCTCCATATTCCGGAGGACATTGTCACTAAATGGGATTTAACCTTTACTGGCCGAAAAAAACATGCCCAATACACTGATGAAGACTTCGATATACCAGCAAGTGGTATCACCAAACATCACTTAGGATTTCATGTTATTTTTTTCCCAAACTTTTCAGTAATAATTAAATCTTGATAATCCCAACCCCTGGCCATATTAATAGAGAGATTTAGCAAGAAACGTACGTTTCACTTACCGTTAATTTTGACCCCAGTGCGCATGCTCTGTTGAAC
>JAQGBW010003629.1:0-15784 GCA_034698625.1 Julus scanicus | reverse complement strand
TTCATTTTACTAATTTTGTATTGCATTTGTCATGCAATTGTACACCTATTAAATGTCTTTAATAGCTGTACAATTTTTATATTTACATATATTTACAAAATGGCGGCTGAAACAAAACTGGAGAGCAAACTTTTTTGCAAGGGTTGTGCAAAAACGTGTGTATACGTACATGTACGTCTTGGTGGAGACCCGACTTAATAATTAGTAAAAAAAAGTTGGTATGGCAGCTGCCATACCGGTTCTGGCGCCACTGCCAATACGAACTATAGACCTATAACTTGTGCAAAAAAAACTTGGCAGATTTGTTCTAAGCTAAACATTGACATATTTTGCAAAAAATTCATTATTAAGTTTCTTTGTATTAAAATGTTCATTTGTGATCAGCAATGTCTTTATAGTATAACAAATTTATAATTACCATTATGTTAATATTAACATTGACGATACTTTCTTGAGTTGGAACGCCTTTGTCGTACGCCCTGACTTCCAGGTTATAGTTGTATTTGGGATCACCATCGTTGAGTAAGGCTTGTTGGTTTTGAGGAGGCAATGGCCACTTCTGGACGCATATTTGTCCAGTATCTCTGTCAATTTTAAACACACCTCTATCCCCACTTCGAATTTCATATTCAACCATGGAGTTGCTGCTTTCTGCTTTATCCGCATCAATGGCCTAGTTAAAGATTTAAAACTGAGGAATCAGATTGATTTACTTTTTCTTAAGAGGTTTTGCATCATAAACTCAACTTACTTCCACTTTCAAAATAGGTTCAGGACAGGTTGAAACATCATCAGGGGCTAGGTCTTTCGTGTAGATGTTTTCTCTGAATTTTGGTTTTTCATCGTTAACATCACCGATTTTTATTATTAATTTGGTGGTGTTTCTGTTAGGTGGATTTCCTTCGTCAGATGCTTCAATTTCGAAAATGTATTCATCTTGAATTTCACGGTCAAGATTGTGGTTGGAATGGCCCACTGTTATTAGGCCACTTTGTGGATCCAAATCTAACCTGAATTAGATAGATAAGTAATCTAAAAAGAGCTGTTTAGCATGCAATATCAAAGTGCTGTGTAAACTCAATACTTACATATCAGATAATTCGCCGATTATTTTTGTGTAAGTTACTTTTCCATATTTTTCAGAGTCAACATCAGTTGCCTTAAAAAAGTATGAAAAAATGTTGATGGTGTCATACTTTTAAACAAAAATATACTAACAGTATTTGTGATAACTAATAAACCTTTCACAACATTTTTTAAAGAAATTTAAGAAATTTTTGTTTACCGATATTTGCACCACTACATGCCCTGCCTTTGCATCTTCTGGAATTTCTGCATAATATGGGTTTGCAGAGAATTTTGGGGCGTTATCATTGATGTCTTCTATTGTTAATCTCATTGTCACACTACTTGTTTTTGGATTCTCTGTTACTTCTTCAGCAATTATCTATAAATAATAGTAATGTTTTACATATTTATAAAAATATACGTATTGTAATTAAAATACATGTAACATTGTAAAGTTTTTGCCTAATATCACATACCTTAAATTGTAGTTCATGAAATCGCTCGTAATCAAGCATATCTGAGTTTTTAACTCTTATTTGAAACGATCCCTTGCGTACAATGACAGGTGGCTGAATCTCTAAAATCCTGTCCACCATATGTCCCTCTATTTCGTCTGCTAAACGCAGTGTGAAAACTCTGGCAATTCCCTGAAATTTGTTTCAACCCTTGTTTAGTAAATATTTTTACATGAAAGTGATAACGAATTTTGGCAAAACAAAAACTGCTTAATATCTGCTGAAAATACAAGCCACTTAAAAGCTATTATTACCTGATCTGAATCTGTGACTTCTGTTGAATCTGAAATCTGAATTTCAGAAAATATGGCTGCGTGCTCAGGTACATGAGCTTCGTAAGATTCCCTAGCAAAAACGGGAGCTTGATTCTCTTCTGAATCAAAGAAAACGACAACATCCTTAATAGTGCTTGAATTTTCTATAGGTTCGCCACGCTCTTCAGCCTATAACGAGTTTATTTAAAACAAACATTAGATACAACTACATAATTGAATTTTATAGTAATGGAGAAATTAGTACAAAATCAGACTTTCATCATTATACCTTTATATGAAGCACTGCATGATTGCTATTTAGAGCTTCCGAAATTGTAATACTATCAGAAGTCATTGTTAATTCTCCAGTGTTTGAGTTGATTTGAAAATATTCAGATTCAGGCCCTGTTAAATGCACAAATAAATGATGAAAATGGTCTGAGATTTTTAACTGAAATAATATTAAAATTCCACCCACCTCGTTCTAAGCTGTAGCTTATGCTTCTCTGATTTTTCACGTCACCGTCTTCAGCATGAACGTTTAAAATACTTTTACCCTAATTTACCAAATTTGTAAATATTTGAAAATTATTTAAAAATTGTCAACGAAATTTTCCAGTTTAAAAAAATTTAAAACACATACGGTACCTCCATTGAATTGCTTGGAATGTGTATAACGGAGGGTAAATTGATGAACACAGGTGGAGTATCTTGGACATCTTCAACTACTATTATTACAGAGATGGACACAATATTCCTTTCATCTTGAGAGGTTTCCTGGTAGCCATTCTTATGACATATACGAAAACAAACAAATAGATTGAAAGTATCCATCTCTAAATCTTGTAATTTCGTTTAAAATATACTCACCAGGGCTATTAATGTAACGTAATACACGCTTTGTTTCTCGTAATCTAATTCGGATACTAATCGAACACATCCTCTGTTGATTTTTGTATCTTCCCTGGTATATGGAAGTACTCGATCGACGCAAAATGTAGTACAATCAGGCTATTTAATGTAACCATTAAATTGTCAGTAGTGTTTAAGTAGTATTGTGCATATTTTATAAACAAGAACCATTGTGTATATAATTACTTCCAACTCCATAGTGGGCGCTCTCGTGTTTCCAGGCCTTTCATTGCTTCTTACAAGCACGCAACCAACTTCTGTATTTTTTACAGAATTCTTTAAATAAAAAAACACAAGCAAAACAGTTAACAGTTTTCTACATGTGCTCTTTCTACAATATTTACTATTGTTTGGAGATGGCTTACTTCTGGAATCGTATATGACAATGTCCTGTTCGCATCGAGAAACACGTGGTCAGTAGCATAGTTTGCATTTGTTGGAATGATTCTAAATGGAATGCTAGTCTAAAATAGAAATATGTAATTCGCTATAATTGCATTTAGCTTTAAATGTTTTCATAATTTGTTTCGGGAAAGATATATGCTTCATTTGACTTACTTTTTGTTTAATACTGTCCTCTACTGAAATGGTGAGCTGAATATCATCATTCTGGAGAAAAAAAAAGATGTATGATAGAAATATATTATACAACTCCCATGTTGTTGACAAGATTTACATTGAAAATTCCCAAATTGAAATAGTATTGCGCATTTATAATCATCATTATATACAAACATGCATGTATTATCATTGTATAGACTAGTACAAACCTTGAAAATCAAAAACTGATTATATTTCAATAATAGTTTTAATTATTTTAAAGTCGATGGGGTTTTCTAAAATGATTTAATTGGCCAAAACCAAAAAACTCCAAAAAAATTTCCATATTCAATATTAAAAATTGATTGAATTTCCATTCCTTTAATTTAAAAGTTAAGTAATTTAGCCATTTCTTGGCTATACTTTGTCATACTTGATTAAATCTGGGCTCAACTATATGCAATTCACTCATCTATACATTCACTAAACTTCTTAAAGAATAACAACTTCAATTTTTTGGAAACTTCGTATAGATTACTCTTAAATTCAGTGCTTGGCAGAACCTCTTAAGCTCATCTTGTTATGATAAACCACGTTATTTTGGAACGCTTTGTTCTTATTTTTGGCGACGTTTTCTTTCATTATGTGTCCAGCTAATTCCGTGCTGAATCTCTTTGTTAATTTGATTATTAAATTGATAATAAACATAAGAACCCTTGAAAAAATTTATACACTTCATGCTGTGTGTGTGCGATAAGCGTGAAACACGGCATAATGGCCCACAAATTGCCCTTATGCCTTTGTATCTACCTAGCAATTGCTACATGAGTAGGTTATTGGTATGGTTGATATGCGTGATGTCCTATTGTATTTGGGTCATTCAATTTGCTATTACCATGCAAGCTGCTCTGAGGCACAATGTACACAATAGAAATTTTGCGTAGCCCTTTCCAAGTCCTTACGTTTGGAATACTTATAGAATTTTCCGTATATAGACTAGAAGGAAAGTATACCTTTCTTCCAGTACAAATCAATCCTGTATTTGGGGTATTGGAAACTGGCCTGATCTTAATGTTTCGTGTCTTTGATTTCGTCAACCGGTGCATTGTATATTATTTAGGGCAGGTTATGTGGCGCTCGATGCATATTAATGCTGAATAAATAAATGTATGTGCTATTTTGATATTACGTACTGCACGCAAAACAAATTTATTATCCTATCAAGGAAAATTGCTTTTATGCGAGAAAGACATTTCTGATAATTTAATATGGGGTGTGATCACTTGCAAATTACTGTCATAGATTGAAACAGGTTATTGAACAGTAGAAGGCGTTGAAAACCTAGATAAATGTCGTTCTTCTATAGTCATTATTCAGACGAGCATAAGAGGCAATGGAAATGACCAGTAATTCCACGGGCTAATGAACTAACCATGTATCTTTGTTAAAATTTATGCATTGTATCTTATGTTGTTTTGGATTGCAATTTTTGATGAGTTTTTTATTGTTAACGAAAAGCCTGCGCATGTTCCAAAGGTTTGTTTGTTTTTATATAAACACCAGCTTCATAAAACATCAACAAATTATGCAACTATTTATTTAATTATTTTTGATCAAATTATAAACTAAACTTAAAAATTGATATCAATAATTTCAGCACAGTATCTGCTACGCTTCACTAAATTATGAATTAAAATCACTGCTGGTATTATTCTTAAATTTGTAAGAAAATTTAGTTTCTAAATTGCTATTTTATACAACTTCATTTATTAGTTTATTCTAAGTTTTCAGCCAATGTAATGTCCTATGAGGTTAGATTAGCATTAATTTTGCTAGGAATAATTATACTAATTTTAAGTTTAGGTTTAAATACCTTTGGCACAATACAGGAAATAGTATGATTGGCGTAAAACGAATTATGAAATGTGAAATAATGGATGGGACCAAGATAAATGTGATATTTATATGTTGAAAAGAACATGTACGAGCATAAAACATTGTAATAAATATTACTGTATAAAATAATTATCCTAGATTTTGCATTCCAAAGTGGAAAGAGAAATGATTACTTACCTGTTTTAGAGGCCTTAGAAGAATTAGATTTGCATCATAAGTGGATACATTTTGAATTTTGAAATATTCATGAGATTGTCCGGTGATACCAAATGTCAAAGGTACATTTCGATTTGTATCATCCACTCTAAATCGAAAAATAGCTGTACCTGTAAGAAATTCGTTTCTTTAGATAGATTCGTAGGACAATATTTGTATTTTATGTGTTGTATGTAAGTATTGATACTGCATTTACTCACCAGCTGGAGTATTCTTTGGAAGCAAAAGGGCTGCCCTTTTATATTCTTCTATAAATCTTGGGTAAAGCGTTTGTACTGAAAGCATTTTATTATGGTTATACGTACATTAAAAATTACGATTTATCACTTAATTTATGAATAAATTAAATTTGTGATAATGTTCGAGGTGTCTATATATATACTTTTAGATTATATATTTTTTATTTTGTTTTTTGCTCGTTAAGATTATCTTTTAACGTGATGGATTACTATACTAATTATAATCGATATTTGCAAAAATAGCACTTGAAACCATTGTATTTCCTCGGAAAAAAATTGATTTTACATGTCTTCTAACACATTCATACATAATCATACTACATGCGTTACAATTAGCAGATTATACATATAGTCATTATTTATTTTGATAGTTTTAGCATATTTAATCAGAAGCTTATTTATGTGAAGTTTGTACTAGATATATTAACCGTCAGATTTAGGACAAAATGTAAGTAATGGATTCTCAATAAGTGTATGTGAAAAGCATTTGCTAATTCATGATAACATGGATTTAGTAGCAATCCTAAAGTAATAATAATAACATATTGTAGTTCCAAACTACCAATTAATTGGGTTCGAGATTAGACTACATTATAGGTTTGATATTATTACGCGTTTTATGCGTTTCTCGTTTGGTAAAGGTCAGAGTTTGGTTATTTCTTGTTGCATAATACCCCATTGACATTGTTTTTTGAAAAAAATTATATTTCTGCATTTGTGTCCTTGTGTAAATACCGTAAATACAGTATTACTGCGTAACTATTTCGTGGAAAGACATTGTCAAATAAAACACACAAGACAGTATAATATAAATTAAAAAGTGCATGGGAACCTAGAGTAAATTTGGTTATAATTTCAACCAATGATTTGTCAAAAAATGCAAAGAGGAAGAAATTTTAAAAGTATTTTTGGAGATTTACCTTGAGCAACTGTAACCGTCACGAATAACAAAATTCCGCACGTTTTCCATATTATGTGCAACCACATTTCTTGAATGAAATATGAAATTCTGCTGATCACGTTTGCCTTATAGATATAACTTTTGGAAACATTGTATCGTCAGATGAATAACTGTTAAAAGAAATGTTTGGTATTATTGTAGTTTTCATCAACTAATGCACTCTGAAAATCAGAACTTGGTGTATTTATTAAGAAATTGAATTTTAGAAAGGCAACATACAAGGCCGTATATGTACTGTGGGGTTATCTTTGGGATTGATTCCCTCCCCCTCCACTTTCCCGAAATCCAAGTAATTTTATAAATTTCAAACCGAATCGTCAAATTATAAAAATGAATTACACTTTTGCGTTAAAAGTGTGATTTTTTTTTTGCTTTATAAATGCAATGTTTTTGCAATAAAAGTGCGATTTTAAAGATAAAAACTCAATTTTTCTGCATTGAAAGTGGGGCTTCACTTGGGCTTATGCACTGCTTTACTATATAGCTGGGCCTGCATAGTACAGTCAATCCTAAATATATATAGCCAAAATAGTCTACCCAAATATTCTGGAGCCTAATTGTCCCAAGATTCTGAACCCTATTGCCCCAAAATGTGAGGACATATAAGGCCTTTATAACATAACATAACAATAGTGTTAACTGTACATTGGTAGTACAAGAATGATAAAATTCAATGATTTACAACACAATAATCTAGTCAACTTTAAAGCCAACACTTTAATAAGCAAATATCTCATATTGCCATGGATTGTAGTTTTCAATTACTTTAGTATGTCAAACAACTATAGTTGACATGTTTGTACACCTATATATTTAAAAAGTTATGCGTATTTTATATGCAAGTTGTGCGTGTTTAAAATGCCCTATTTTTATAATAGCGCCCCAGCCAAATGCTTAAAAAACAAAGTTCCATGTTTAAGCCGACTATTACCGCTATGGGCCACTAGTTATAACCAATTTCCTGTTTCATTTACGTAATGATGTATTTTTGTATTCTCGCCGGAATTAGACTCCTATACTGCATTATAAAGCATTGCTGCAAAAATCATGCAATGCACGAGGGGTTATATTCGGTGACAATTATCTTGTTTGTTTAACGAGATGCCCTAGTTATATCTGAACAGGGTTAAAATGAAAATTGGACATGCATAATACATCTTCCCAGTTAAATGTGTGTCTGGACATCTCTCATAGACCCACGTTGAACCATGCGTGAGTTTCAGTGTTTTGATCTTGAACCATTTGGGCGATTTAATTATACATAAGCCGCTGAACACGTGATATTATTAGGTACATGATCAGCCTAGATTTTGTCGCATGATAGTTATTGTTGCTGAGCGCTATTGATGTCGCTACTGACCCCAAACTAAGTTATGCTTAATAAGCAGTTAACCCCAATAGTGCCCAAATTCAATTCAATTGCACTATATAGTGAAAACAGGGGCTTTCCATGCCATATTTCGATCAATTTCCAATAGGCATATATATACACGGAATTTTGTCTGCAATGCGCAGTTTTCCTTCATTTACCGAAAAAGTGATACAAATAAATATATACTAAACTGATGTCAAAACTTATCTATCAATAATTTCGATATGATTTATTTAAAAATGACGACGAATCACCTTCTTTAGTTTACTCGTCCGTCATTGTTATTGATTTTAGTCTGCAATTTTTCGGAATAAAAATGCTCTTTGAAGCCCATTCGCTTGCAAGAGCTATTAGGAAGCCACTCACTATACTTCCATGACCCATTTCACCTGAAAAGTCGATAATAATAATTGATTGCCACGCTTTCCGCGAACCCTCACATCCGTTAGACGATACAGAAATGCATTATAAAATATCGTGCAGAGTATAGCCTCATTTTACGTAGAAACAACGCAATTTATGTAAAAAACGAAAGGTGAAAAATAAAAAAAACGTAAAAATATCACCTGTGTTCTACATTTGTGAGAAAAACATGAACATAATATTTGGTTAATAAAAAAAGCATCAGTTTGATCAAAATGTGTTGTTTAACTGGTTTAGCATATTATATTTTTAGCGTATCTTATCATGCATGCAAGTTTCATTGATTTTAACAAATAATGCAAAATAGCTTATTAATTCATGTGTATTCAATTCAACTCAGTACTTTAAAGTCAGCAAATAAATGCCATGGTGTAGGGGGTCGTACTGTCGTACCCAATCAGTTCAGGAGAATGCTCCTAAGTCAGTAGCGACTTAGACATCATTGTTAAATTGAGTTTTTACTAAATGTGGACTTTTGCCAGGAAGGCTATTCCATTGTCCAATCGCATGCAAAAAGAAGGACCAATAGTAAGCATGCATCCGTCTTGGCACAAAGCTCGGTCAAAGGATTTGAGTGATTATGTCTACTTCTAGAGTGGTCATTAGGCGTTAAAATATGGGAAACGAGATGAGAATTACAAGAAAGATTACAACGTTAGAATAACCCTTTAAATAACTTTTCGCGTCTGGACCTCAACATGTCCCAATTTAGAGAGTGGAGCATTTCTTTCACACTCGTGGAATGTTGGTAATCGCCTTTAACAAATCTGGCTGCCCTACGCTGGGCCATCTCTATATGCTGAATATATGAACCATCCTGTGAGGGTTCCAAATAGGAGCGCAATATTCTAACATAGGGCGAAAAATTAGTAGCCATTTTCCTTTACATTTTTCGCACATTCTATTCCTACAATTATAAAACTCGTGAAATTGTTGCATCTTAAATGAATTTTCTATTGTTGCACTTTCTTGTCAGTTGAATAACATATTCTTTTGAAAACCTTTGCATGAAAAATGAAAGCGTAGTTGAATTTTAGGAATAAGAACAACTATGCTAGTTTTATTTACATTTCTTGCTTCCTTGGAAAGGTAAGTTTTTACTTCGCTAAAAGAAAGACTGATTGAAAACAAAATTGATTTTTAGTTTCTTTGATATGGAGGTTTGTTTCTTCGGGTTTAAAGGTTTATTTTTCGGGATGTTTAAATTTGCTTTGTCGTATATTAAAGTTTATTTTTTCGATTAGGAAGGTTTGATTTCTCCTATAAACTGATAAAAGTCAGCTGTATGGTTTTCTCAGAAAGAAATACTTTTGTTTTATCTAAGAAAAATGGTTTGGTTTACTTTTGTTTATTTGGAACAAATGATTTTTTACTTCTCAGATAGGGATGTACCATTTGTGTTTTCTCGGAAAGAATTTTTTTTATTTCTTGGAAGGATTGTACATTTTTTAATATGAAGCTTTTATCTTGCGTAAAGATTGTTTGTTTTCGCATAAAAATGGAGGTTGTTTTTTCTCGTTTAATGATTTTACTGAATGTAAGGTTTTTATTTTGTGCGAAAGGCATATTTTTCTTATCGGCAAAGATTGTTTTCCTTTTAGTTTTTTTTTATCGGAAAAAGTTCTTAGAATACACAGCATGGGTAGTTTATTTCGCCTATTGGTAACTTATCTAAAATTTTTGATTTCAAATATATGCAGTTGTAAATGCGTTGTTTATTTTTCGGAATGTAACTTGTTTATCTTTTGCCAGCGTTTCTTAAAATTTGCTAAATTAATTTCATTTGAAAAGCTTCGTCAATCAATACTAAGATTGGAACAGTTGTTATTTTGCTTAGCAATAATATTTTAATCTTAATTTAGGTAAAGACATCGTATAATTATATAATTATACAATCACAAAAACTAAGCAACATGCTGACTAATAGCAGATTTTGTCTTTGTAAAACACTGAAAATAACTAAAAGTTAGAACATACAATTAAGCAGTCATACAAAAAGCATAACGACAGTTCTAAATTCTAATTTCATAAATTCAACTCAGCTTTGCACAATACTTCACTGAAGTTCATCTTGCAACCAAAATCAACGGAATTTTCGGGCATGCATTCAAAATGTATAGGAAGACAGTCAGAATGAACTTCACTGATGAACCATTGCGCCAAAAATGCCTTGGTTTTATAAAATTAGTAGTTATGCAACACCAAAGTGACCAAATTATTGAATTCAAAGGCATTACATACAACTATTATTACTAAAATTATCAAATCTAGTTTATTGATCAGAATAGATGAAGTTATTAAAGTATAACACATTCGCGGATTTTAAGTTAACAATTAAAAATTAGAAAGTATATAATTTCAACTTTGAGCTGATTAATTGTATAATTGTAGCTAAAAAATACCATTAGTAAATTACAAATACAGTTTATCGTATTTTCCCATACATTGTATAACTAGAAAAGCATCGGAAGCCTTTCACAAAGAATTCACACCCAATAATTACCAGTAATCCCTCTATTTGAACGCATAATAGGCAACCAGCGTGTATAACATTTTATTCTGACTAGTTATCTGGTCGATTATCAAGATAACTTACTGGGAAATGCGCATGTGTAAACATTGCGTACTATTAAAAATGGACTTCCTTCGAATGGAATCAATAGGTTGTCTAGGATACTATAAAAGTGTATTGGCTCCTTTGTCGTTTTTGTTATTTTTCATTTTTATTGGTACAATGAATTCTTTCAGGTAAGTTGGTATACTAGTGCTAGAAATGAAAGATTTTTTACTGACTTCTGTTTTTGTTGATCGATTAGGTATAAATATTACTGTTTTCATCACCCTTATCTTTTTATATGTCTATTCCTCTATAAACTTTCTAGCAAAACCCTCCATTTTATGATTGTCATCTGAACTAGACTAAAATCCATCCCATAACGGGATAGGAGCTTTACTAAGTCCTCCAGACTAGTCCAAGAATCCTCCAGATACATTGGTAACCCTTTTTCAATTCAATTTCCACAGTAATTTAACTTTTAATGTAAATGGGTTTTATTGCTAGTTGCCCCTGAATTCTTTTGCTTATTAATCATGTATTAATCGTATATTAATTATATATGTTCAATGGTGTATTTTAAAGAGTACAATTATTGCAGAAAAGATTTTCTTGAGACTGGACAGGTGGAAATGCTTCTTGCTATATATTTACGATAGCCTCAGTATCGATTTTGTCTGTTTGGAAAGCCTGTCTGAAAACTAACAGTATTGTGATGATCATTTTTCATAATCCCTGCTGCCAAATATCCTCAATCCAAAAAAAAAAGTCATTGCCCTTTCGACTTTTTTGATGAATAAAATATTTAAAGGAGGTAAACTGTTAGTATTCCTGAGATGTTATTATCTCTAGAACACATTTCATTTTTTATGTATCTAAGGCTTAAAGTAAAGATCCTGCCTCAATCAATATATATATATTTGTGTTATTAATAGGTTCATTGTCGATATATGGGCCCAAGCTGTAGACTTTAAAGAACTTTAGTCATGCAGGCTCTAAATTATAAACTTCTTTACTTTAAATACTTATTATAAATATTGTTAATATCTAGTTTGGTAATTTATTTGTGAATCACTGTTTGACTTAGCTGTTTTTAGTTATAAAGTTGATATATATAGACTATGCATTATTTTTAAATAACACTAACCGTCAATTAATATATTTGCATATTGACACATTTTATGCGTATTTGCGTATACAGATTATTTTAAAGCACTATTATGCTACATCTCAAATGATATTCTGGTTCTGTTAAAACAATTAACATTGTTTACATTTACAGGAATTGCAAACAATTTCAATAATATCGGTTATTAAACCTATAAAGGTATTGAATAAACAAATTACCGTAATTTCCTTGGTAAATATTTTATAGAAACTTAAAGCATTTTTTATAAGGTCCTTTCAAAAGTTATTTTCACAATATGACGTAACCGTATTTAAATATACTTAGTAGCAGTGATGGGCAAATTGTTCTCATGAGTACGAGTACTCATTACGATTACAGTGGAGTCATTCTCTATAGTCAAGTATAGAGTACATGTAATCAGCAGTCATATGAAATGAGTAATCAAACTTAGGCAAATATATGAATTCATGTGCAGAAGTACTGATTACAAGTACCTGTGGAATCATACTCCATAGTATGAATAACATTATAATCAGAGTTCAGTACTCGTACGATGAATACTGATTACTGATTACGTGTAAGGCGGATTGCAAAAGTGTTGTTCAGGGAACTCAATTTATTTTAAACACCGTAGGTTTTTATACAAGCAGTTATGTAGTATATTTAAAATTTTAAAAATTCGTAATGAATATGCGAACACAAAATAAAGAGAAATCTTAATAATTAAAGGGAAAAAAGAACAGAACATTCAATAACGAAAACATCATGTAGAAATGTAAAAATTAGGATAATAAGGTTAGGAATGTCGAAGGTCACACATTCATATTAGCTTTTAGGATGACCCTAATTTCAAATATTCATTTTAGTTCCTCAAATTACTCAATTACTATAACTTAAAATTATTTCTATATTTATACTAGATTACTGCATTGTACGGGCCCTTTTTAGCCTTAGTCGCCTTTGGGCCCTTAAACACCAACCAACAACAACAACTGCATTGTACTTAATTTCAGATTTCGTTAAAACTCATAGTTTTAGATTACGTGAATACTCAACGATATTTGTAATCTCCCATTGTGAGTATGTACATTTTTGTAATCGAGTGCATTGTACTCATACGTTTTGAATACATTTGTATTTAATTACTTTTGTACATTTTGTATTCAAATTACTCTTTGTACTCAGTAATATATTTTACTCGTTACTCAAATACATCAATGTACTCAATTTCTGCCCAACACTGCTTAGTAGTCACATAAAGTTCAGTTGTGAAAATCAGAAAAATAACCACAATATTTTTCTGGACATTTGTCTAAATGTTCATGTTT
The DNA here is from genome assembly GCA_034698625.1 of Julus scanicus. Lineage (NCBI taxonomy): Eukaryota > Metazoa > Arthropoda > Diplopoda > Julida > Julidae > Julus > Julus scanicus. The sequence continues at coordinate 2,377 of JAQGBW010003629.1, read as the reverse complement.
TTCAAGAAATAAATGCTCAATTACAAATTGTTTGTTATTAGAAATTAAAGTCCAACATTTTAAGTTCTGATGATTTGCATATGACATAAGACACATTCGGGACATAATTTCGGAAAAAAACAAAATTTAACCCGGCTACTGAATTCATAAAGTAACAATTCGATTAAACTAATACAACTAAATCTTGTTGTAATAAATCTTGGAGTAATAAATACGCATTCATTTTTATCCAAAAAACATGTTATTTGTATATGGAGATGCTTTTAATTTCTTAACATTGTATCTGCATAATTATATACATAAATTAAATTTAAACTTCTGTGATATATATTCTGTTTTGTTAAAACAATTGGCATTGTCTACATTTACAGGAATTGCAAACAATTTCAATAATATCGGTTGTTAAACCTATAACAGTATTGAATAAACAAGTTACCTTAATTTCCTCGGTAAATATTTTGTAGAAACTTGAAGCATTTTTCATCAGGTCCTTTAGTATAGTACGTGTTGCATGACTACTTCGTAATATTTCAGTTTTGAGTACACAATTATATAACTAATATCTGTGTATGTTGATGCGCCTTTGAAATTTCCAGCAACATTCGGCTCCACCAACAGAAGTTTCACTGGCGGCTTTTGTATGGAGTAAGCAGATGTATTTCCCACATGGAATCATTAAATATTCAAATCGATTGCACATGACTCATACTGAAAATACCACAACCTATAATTTAGACGGTGGAGCTCTCGTCAGGTGGTGCTAGCAGCCACATGGAGCTTTCACAAATTGATTTAAGCCATTTAGGTTTATCCATTGGATAGAATCGCATTTGGTTGTTTTAAGCTGGATCACAACCCTATCACTTTCAATGGGTGAAATTGAAAAAAAAAATTCAGACAAACAAAAAGAGACAAATAAAAATTGTTTAAAATAGCTTGATAAATCAGCAATGGTATCACTTTTTCGTTTTTTCACTTTGAAATGGTAGATTTTTTTAAGATTAATAAACAAGTTGGAAAAATGTCCGTTAATTTGCCCACGCTGCCAGCAGGTGGCAGCACGAGAATTCAAATTAACGGACATTTTTCAAACTTGTTTATTAATTTTAAAAAAATTACTTTTTTAAAGTGAAAAACGAAAAAGTGATACCATTGACGATTTATCAAGCTATTTTAAACAATGTTTATTTTTATTTAATCTCTTTTTGTTTGGCTGAAATTGTGTTTTAAAATTTCACCCATTGAAAGTGATAGGGGAGGTGATTCACCTTAACTGAAAATCCGAGTAATTTGGATTCCCTAGCCAGAAGTGATAATTGACAATGGCCATCTGGCATCGCTGGAGCCATCTGGCATCACTGAACCCAGCTGTCATCTGAATTGACCGGAAGTGATGATTTTCTCGGAATTCTTCTAATAATTATATTGGATGAATCTCCAGCAAATGTGGATTCTGTTTCCCTTACCCTCCCCTTCCACAGAGGTGTTCAAGAAATTCCCCAAAAATCTCACGTTAGGCATAACGTTTCTTTATAATTAGCAAAACCGCGCTTTTAATTTTTCTGTGTTTTTTTATTTTTTATTCTGACAGCCCAACCCCTGACAGAGGTTCTAAGCGAGGGTACAAGGCGCAATATGCGAGGCTCATAAAGGGTTTTAATTCACGGAAAAATGCATCTCTGCAATTGAAATTCCTTAAAACAGTCCTATTCGTCGTTCCCCACCCCTAAACATTCTTCCCTACCCTCGATGGGTTCATTCAGCCCTAATGTTGAACCTTTGTTTTAAGCCGCGTGATTAAAAATACACGAGGTGGCTTCGGGGGGGGGGTCTCCGCCCCCACCCTGGTCACCTCTGAAGGCAATGGACCCGTGGTACCCCCGCCTGAGCCCATCTTGCATAATTGCAAAAAAAAACACGAATTTTTCATCAGAAAGACGCTTGTCAGACAATGGTAAAAGTGTGAAAATTCCATTGAAAAATGACAAAACCAAGGCTGATTGAAACATGCTCCAATTAAATATTGCGTGAAAGATGAATAAATTTGGCGTAATTTAAGATAGAAAACTTGGCACATTTTTCGGTTTCTTTCATGTGGCGGTTCCCAAGTGTGGCCCCATGTGGACCCCCCGGACAGGTCCGAATGGATAGTCAGTCGGGTTTTACATAAATAGAAGAAACTATCGTAATCCTATTCATGTTCAATTATAATTTCGAGGAAAACTTTTTATAGTAACTGATGACGTGATCTTTCACCGAAATAAATAGTAGTCACGGAATTGATTTCATCCTCCCTGGTGAAAAAAACAATAGAAACCAATAGAGATTTCTATTGGTTTCTATTGTTATTTGGACATTTTATTGATTTTAATTGTTT
>JAQGBW010003628.1:0-15788 GCA_034698625.1 Julus scanicus | reverse complement strand
CCCTGGCGTTGGTGTTTAGCCCTCGTGTTGCAGAAATAGGCCAACGTTAAAAATCAACAAACAAACAAACAATCAAGAGGGGGTTGAAGAAATTTCAGGGTTGTCCTTTTTATGGGGTTTGGCTGTGTCTACTGTTTCTTACCATCCCAGTGCTTTATGGCCGGTGTGCCGCGACAATTTTATGCTTAGTTTAGTGTGCCGTGAGCTCAAAAAGACTAAAAACATGTTTTAAATTTACAGGAGTTGCTCGCCTATGGTGTCTCCAACGTGGCCGCCTCTTTTTTCTCCTGTTTTCCTTGCTGCGCTTCCATCTCCAGGAGTCTGGTACAGGAAGTGGCTGGAGGAAAAACACAAGTGAGTTATAGTTGTTAAAGTCCAAATTTACAATAATTTCCCCGAAATCCTACTACATTATTAACAAAATTTCGTTTTTGTAGTTAGCAAGTTTGGCATCTTGTACACTGATGCTCGTGGTTTTACTTTTCATCGCTCCACTGTTCGCCACCCTGCCAAATGTAAGTAAGACTTTTGTAAAGTGAGAATTTAATGTTATAACTGGGAGATAACTAGGGCTGTTTTCCAACAGAGTGTTTTGGCCGCCATTATCGTCGTCGCCCTCAAAGGCATGTTCAAACAGTTCATGGATTTCAAACAAGCGTGGAAAGTTTCAAAATTGGATGCCGTAAGTTCAGTTCAACTGAGTTTCTTACTAGTAGAAGACTAAAAATTCATCTATCCAATATTTAATATCAATTTTGTTAAATTTAAGCATATTAAGTTGTTTTTTTGAAATTTTTTTGGCTAACAGTGATAAATTACATTTTTTTTTCACCGTTAGGCAACTTGGGCAGTCACTTTTTTGTCTGTCGTTTTGGTGGAAATTGAAATTGGACTCGGTGTTGGCATCTTGTTTTCTCTAATCACGGTTCTGGTCAGAACGAAAAGGTAAAGTGTCTTTTAAATATATGTGAAATTTCAAAAACATAATTTCTCAAAATAAAATATGAGTTTTTCGTTCAATTTTAGACCTCGTACTTTTGTCATGGGTAATGTACCCTGCACTGATGTCTATCTAGATGTGAAAAAATTCAAAGCCGTGAGTATTATGATTTGGTTTTAAATCGTCCCACATTAATACACACGAAACCGGTTATAACACATTTTTTTTTAACGGAATGTTTGATTAAATAATCCTAAGTTGATCTATTGCCAAAATCACCTGATATCAAAACTCCATCTGCTGCGATTTGAAGTGAAATTTCGTTATAACCGGTCGTCGTCCTGTTTATCCCCCTGCCCAGAATTTTTGTTATTAACTGTATATGGTTTTTGGCGTGTATTGAGCAACCCTTTTCGGGGAAAAAATGCGTTTTCTCGAAATTAGGCCAAAGAAATCGAAGGCATTAAGATTTTGCATTTCAGCGGAGCGCTCTATTTCGCCAACAAGGATCATTTCCGCAACGAAATATACAAGAAATCTTCGTGCAATCCACAGTAAGTCGAGTCTCATCAGGTTTTTGTGTGAAATAACTTTTAAGAACATTTTCTAAGAAATTTTAATCGCAAATTTCAGGACTGTGGTTGCGAATCAGAAGAAAGTATTGCGAAGGCAAGAGAAGGAGAGAACTCAAGTTGCCAAAAGCGGAATTTTGAACGAAAACAAGGTGAGAAAATTGGTTAATAATCCAAATATCCTTAATATTTAGTTTATTACTGCAGTTGGGGATTTAAACTTTTTTTAAAAAAAATCTCGTTCGCAGCCCGATCAGGAATCCGGTCTCGCTTTCAACAATAATCTGTATTTGGTGGACAAGAACAATGACGTCAAAGTGTCCACTGGAGCATCCCTTGATCAGACCAAGGATGATGGTGGCCTAAGTGAAGAACATCAGTTACCGCACACTATTGTGGTGGACTGTTCCGCGATAAGTTTCATCGATGCGGCTGGTTTAACCGCCATGCAACAGGTAATGTTCTGGGATGGTTTAGGACAAGAGATAGTTTTGACGTCAGTAGCGACTTAGACATCATTGTTAGATTGAATTTTTTTCTAAATCTGGACATTCTTAAGGAAGGCAATTCCATCGTCTAATCGCATGCAAAAAGGACCAATAGTAAGCGTCTGTCTAGGGGCATGATGTTAGGGGTAAACAAACTATCACTTGGGCAGTTGGACTATCTGCATTTGGCCCACTTATGGTGCACATGCGCAGTAGATTCAAGCAGCTCTGAAAAAGTCCACAAGTTGTCTTTGGTGAAATGGGCACACATGCAGAGATAGACAGCAAGATCAAATTGCAGTAAAAACCTCCTTTTTTTCCATCCAACACTTCTAAAAAGCCCCATTGCAGTAGTTCCAGCCAATTAGAAGGGTCATGTTAAAAACTGGGTCAGCACATGTAGAATGACCCCAATTCACTGATTAGAGTTGCACACATGTGCGAAATGTTGGGGTCTGTTTGAGTACCCCTTATGTCTACTCCTAGAGTGGTCGCTAGGGGTTAAAATTTGGGAAACCCTCTCTTCCTTAAAAAAATCATCTTCAACATGCATATTAACCCCCTCAAAATCCTTACTAAAATGGCCTCATCATCATCACCCCTGATAACCCCTTGTTCTCACCACCTCGTGGGGGTCTGTTGACATGTGGATAGTGGGGGAGGGGTAGAGGGGTGTCGCCCCTAGCATCCACCCTAACCTTTTCCACTTTTTTTCTCCATATTCCCCACTTCTTTAATCTGAATTTGAATGATTTTTTTTGAATTTTGATGAGAAATTTGACAATGCAATTGTTTGACAGTTTTGTTTTAATTATCTTTATAGTTGTTGCAATCTTTCGAAGAAATCCAGATCCGACTCCTGCTTGCAGATTGCCAAGGTAAGATCCCTAAAATTTTGCATTCTGTAATCTTAAGTTGGCTTTTTTGACTGCAATGCCTGGAGCTTGATGGTGGCTGGTGTAAAACGCTTTTTATCCGAGGTGGCGCCCCCTACACGTGCATGTTGCATCCGGTGATTGTTTTGTGAAGCTTTGGTGAGGGTAAACTGGGTTTTTTACAAAATATACGAGCGCAAATGTTTTTTCCAATATACGCGATCATAAATGTTTTTCCAACGTATACAAACATGAATGTTTTTTCCAACATTTACGAGCAGAAATGTTTTGTTTTTTTCAAACATACGCGAGCATAAATGTTTTTCCAACATATGCTTGACTTTTGCATGGTGCTAGTATCTGGGAAAATGGTGATGAGAATTAAAAGCATGCTAACATCTATGACCATATATGGACATCTCGATGGTTTTTGAAAACAACTTTTTGTTTCCATGTCCAAAAACTAGACAATGTTACGGAGAAGCTGGAACTGTCATCTTTTTACGCGCTGGCCAAAGGCAGCATTTTCCCATCCATCCACGACGCTGTGACATTCGCCACGTTCGGAGCGCCATCTGTGGCACCCTCCTCCCCTAGCCCTCCCACGCCAGGTCAGTCCGGCTGCGCGGAAAAAGCCGAAAAATTGGACAAGATGGCCGCCGGTCCGGCAGACGAACACGAACACGCGTACGTCAACATGTCATTCGTGGAACACCTGTGAACATGTGACGTGTGTTGTGCACGCTTTTTATTTACCACGGTGTGCTGGTCGCACCACAACGCCATCTGGTGACAGATTTTTTTCCCGAAGTTTGTCGTCGCGACGTATGCCAGCGCCCTCTATAGCAGGGAAAATTGTGCGAATGGAAATGATACGGACTTCGAACATGTTCCTAGCGGTTTCTGCGAAACGTCCGTTGGCCGGTGCGCCGCTCAAGTTCCTTCTCGTCTGCGCATGCGTTAAAATGGCTTCCGTTTCACTGCTTCAGCCAATAGGAGCGCACGGCACGCCTCACGTGACCCCACGTGATCTTTTAGACCTACACAGTGTGTGTGGTTCACTGTGTTTTGTGTAGTGTTTTTTGTACAGTTTTTTTCAGTTGCACCAAATTTTAGTTAAGCGGTTAAAGTTAACGGTCCAATTCCATTGGTGTTTTCCTTGATTTACCATTTGTTGTACAACTGTCCAATGACGTCATAATGACATAATGTCCCATCTATGGCCATTGAAAATCTTGAAATGGCCCACTTGTGAACATTGAAAATCTTGAAATGGTCCATTTGGAGTGATCCATAAATTATGTCACACTTTTTTGCCTCTTTCTAAACACCCCACACCCCTTTGTCACAAGTTTCACTACACCTCATCCATAATGGTGTCACAACTCGTCGATTACTTCCTTCCTCTTTTCTCTATCCCCCCCTTCCCAATTATTTTTTAATAATTCTATAAGTCATTACAGGACCCAAGTCTTTTTTCCCGACTGCTATTAAAAATTTCAAATGTTAAAAAAAATTACCGCACATTTTTTGCCGTTTGAAATAAATTGTGTGATGTGACATAATTTTTGAATGGTCCCTTTGTGAACATTTAAAATCTTGATATTTCCCATTTGTGGCCATTGAAAATCTTGAAATGGCCCATACATGTCAATTGCTAAGTTAATTAAATGGAAAATGACAATGGTGTTGTAGCCTTAATTAAAGTTAATTAAGTTTGGTGCAATAGGTCCTTATAACTCTTCCATCAATGAAATTTGTTGTGATACGATGAATCCGAGTATTATTTAAGACCAACAGGTGAGCGGTTAATCGATTGAGGTTTCTGTGGGGTGTTTTATTGGTATTTTTGAAATGGACCAGTTCAAGTGTCCAGTTCAAGCTGACCTCTCGGCTGGGGAACGGGTTTTCGTGGATATGCAGGGTCAAGGAAAAGGGTCCTTGGAGATATGGCATCGTATTACTCAACGCTCTCGATCATGCACCAATCCACCCTTAAATTTAATCTCCCAAGACCAAAGTAGCAATTGGAAGCAAAAATGACGTCATTATCCAATGGAAAATCTTTACAAAGTATTCCTGACGTCAAAATTTTCTAAAAAATGACGTCATTTTCAGAAATTAGTTTCTATTTGACGTCAATTTTCTATATAAATGACGTCATTTTCAGAAATTAGTTTTTATTTGAATGACAATGACGTCAATTTTCAAAATAAATGGTCATTTTCAGAAATTAGTTTCTATTTGAGTGACAGGGACGTCAATTTTCTATATAAATGACGTCATTCTCAGAAATTAGTTTTTATTTGAGTGACAATTACGTACGTCAGTTGTCAATATAAATGACGTCATTTTCAGAAATTAGTTTTTATTTGAGTGACAATGACGTACGTCAGTATAAATGACGTCATTCTCAGAAATTAGTTTTTATTTGAATGACAGTGACGTAAATTTTCAATACAAATGACGTCATTTTCAGAAATTAGTTTTTATTTGAACGACAATAACGTTAATATTTCCATATAAATGACGTCATTTTCAGAAATTAGTTTCTATTTGAGTGACAGGGACGTCAATTTTCTATATAAATGACGTCATTCTCAGAAATTAGTTTTTATTTGAGTGACAATTACGTACGTCAGTTGTCAATATAAATGACGTCATTTTCAGAAATTAGTTTTTATTTGAGTGACAATGACGTACGTCAGTATAAATGACGTCATTCTCAGAAATTAGTTTTTATTTGAATGACAGTGACGTAAATTTTCAATACAAATGACGTCATTTTCAGAAATTAGTTTTTATTTGAACGACAATAACGTTAATATTTCCATATAAATGACGTCATTTTCAGAAATTAGTTTTTATTTGAATGACAATGAATGTCTATTTTGCAGTAAAAATGGCGTCATATCTTGAATGTTAATTATTAGTCATTTATTCTTAATATATTATAAATTACGTCATTATCCAATAGAAACATCATACTGTTACAATGTATTCATGACGTCAAAATTTCAATATAAATGACGTCATTTTCAGAAATTAATCTTTATTCGAATGACAATGATGTCACATGATGTGATGATATGCAAAGTACATTTTTATTTGGCGGAAACGTGACTTAAAAAATGGTAATTTAACGGGTGTTTGGTGCAAAAAAACCTTGAGTGTTACAAAATCCAGGACCATTCTAAATGTCGTCATTACTCATTTTTTGTGTTTTTATTGTTGTGATTTTGTGTACGGGGTTAGCGATCGCAGAGTGGGTTGCACCAAGTTGAGATTCAGTTAATCTGAGATTATCTTAAGGTAGCAATATGTGGCGATGGACACAACGACCTCTTGTGTGTAAGGGCTCCTTATTATTACCAAAGGAAACGTAAGTGTAGCTGTTAAACAGCACCCATTTTTTAAAAAAAAAGTTGTATCGAATACTTTTCGGACGAAAGGCGTTTTATACCATATAATATTATTTTTGTAGTTTTGTGTGTCGTCATTTTGTAGAAGCAATGTGTTAATTTAAGATATTTCGCTTTTTATGTTGTTTTTTGCATTTTTGTCAGTGAAAAATGAAATGAATTTGCTCTTATAAAAGAACTTTTTAATAATATTGAATTATGCATTTTATTTTATTCTATTTTTTTTCCAACTATGCTATGGTCTAAAGTTTATTTAGTATGGAATGCTGACCTTTAGAGGATATTCTAAAAAGACGTCCTCAAGAGGGGGAGGGGGTCTGCGAGCATGTGGACAGAGGAGGAAGGGAGTAGGGGGTGTGTTTGGTATGTTAAGAGGGGTCGAGAGGTGTCTGCTGGGAGGAAGGGGGTAGGGGTGTCTATGGCATGTGGGAAGGGGAGGTAGGGGTGTCCGCTGGGAGGAAGGAGTATGGGTGTCTGCTGGTATGTGGGCAGGGGGTATTGGTGTCTATGGTATGTGGAGATAGGTAGAGGGGTGTCTGCTGGGAGGAAGGGGGTAGGGGGTATGTTGAGAGGGATAGAGGGGGTAGGGTGTCTATGGCATGGGGAGAGGGGTGTCTGCGGCATGTGGGCAGGGGGAGAGGGTGTCTGCTGTCATGGGACATGGAGGAGGGGAGGAGGGAAATGGGCACCGGAAGAAATATGTCCCCAGTCCCAAATGTACTTGAATTTTTAAAACCTCAGTAAAAGTCTGGAATTATATATAGCCTAAATTTGTGTTAAACACCAATTTTATGCAGGAATTTTCCTTCGAGGTCAGGAAATTTCTGTTAATCAGAAAATTTTTACTCAATACTCGTAATAATCGCCTCTAAAAAAATTATAAAATAAGATTCATGAAATCTTTTTACAATTCCAACTTGCCCGATGACTAGATAAAAATAAATATTTGAAAATCTGAAACTTCTATCATGATGCTTTCCAGCGTTTTTTACCACGAGTCAAATAATTAAGACGTTTTAGATTTATGTGCATTTAATATGAACTGTGGAAAAAACAGAATTACAAACAACATAAAAGGACAGATTCAACGAAAGTGGTTTTCAATATCTGCTATCAGATCTGCTTTTTTCTTTCCTGTTGTGTGGATACCGAGGCCCTGACAACGTTTCTTCAATGCTGCAACGGTCAGTTTGGCAATCTATAAAAAAAAACGAAAGTTCTCGTTCAGTGAAACCTGTCCATGAATTCTGGACCACCGGATATCGGCAGCACAAAACGAATAACTCGCCTGTCCACTCGAAACCTCCCCCTCGATGACATCTACGGCAATTTCGTCATCTTCGGTTTTCACTTTCTTGGGCTCTGCTTTAGCGGCACTTTGCTGCGTGTAAAAACAATCTGTCTTCAATTAATTCTACCACGTAATGAAGTTATCGGATTTTTGGTCAGGGTGTGGTACTGACCGTTGGCCTTTTCTTTACAGCTGAAATGCTGAGACCACCTGGGAAAACCATGGCCTGAAATTCGGCGATCAACTTTCCGGCTCGTTTTTCCATGACGTCGTCAACGGGAACTACGTGAGAAATAGTAGTTTTAAGGTAAGCGAATTTTTTTTAAAAAAAACTTCTCCGCTGGGGAATATTCCTCTTTTAAGATTAGCGCACGTACGAGTATAATCGGTCATTTCTTCGGGTTCATCCAAGTCGAGGGCCAGTGCCTCGATGTTGCGCCAGTGCATCTGCAAAACTGAATAAGGCTTTTTTTTAAAGATTATTTCGGAGATGATATTCACTGATATGAAAATCGAAGAAAGCTGACCTGGGTTTTCGAAATTCTCGCTTCTGAAGGGATACCGAAGTTTCTTGACGATTTCTTTGGCCTTTTCGATCTGTTCTTCCTCGGCTAAAAGGGAAAAAAACAAAAAACGCTATTGTGTCTGTAATCGGTTCAGAAATGACGAGGACTGCTTTCGAAAATTACCTTTGAATTCGTTCTGCGCTATAAGTAACTCGCGGATATCTTCACTGAACGGCATCGGAATCACGTGAAATCCAGGCGGAGCCACTTGAACATTATTCTCGTTTAGTTCTTCCTTCTGCGGGGAAAACCAAAAAAAGAGAGGCTTAGGAATAACTTATTTAGAGACGAGATGAAATTACTCGTGCTAGAATACTTTCTTTATAAATCGGACCCCTAGACGCCTAAAAATCCTTATACGCCTTCCAATTTAACCGAGGTCCTGTGCAGATTGTTATACGTTAAAGACCCTCCTCTCGAGGGGGTATTTAAGAGGGGGATGGAAGTGCATAAAGCCCTTTTAACTTTACTCTAGTAACCAAACAACCGTTCTTCACCTGGGGGATCAGAACCACGAAATTGGGCATGGCGGTGGCCCTCTGCATAGACAACGCCACAGCGACCACGTCTCGGTCCAAGCACTTTTGCAGGAGCGCCGCGAACAACGTGGTGCTGCCCGCGATTCGGTTTTCGTTGGGGTATATGAACGAGGCAGGTCTCACGTGGTAGTGAGTCTTGACCGTGGATTTCGGCTTGAAGCCCAGAAGGGTGAAGCCGGGCTTGGTCAACTGCTTGATCTCTCGTACTTCGTCAGCATCGAAGTAAATCTTTTCTCCGCCGTACTCCTGATAATTGCGAATTTCGCTGGGTAACACGATCTCGCCGGTTTCCTGCAACGAAACCGTGTCCAATTTTATGTAAAATTTGTGGTATATCGATAAAAACACTGTACGTGATAATTCTTACATCCAAAAAAGTGCGAGACATCGACTGCAATTCCTCGTTCGTGTTCAGAGCCAAGCGAATCGGGGTTGGTTTGGTGAGAGGTCTCACTAAATTGTAACTGGAATGGAACGAAACACGATAAAATACGGACAAATTGCGTAATTTTATTATAAAGCGTTGTTTACATTCCAACGGCGATTTTTAATCCTCCCGGCAGCTCTAAGTTAACGGAACCCAGGGTCCTCTTTTTGTGGTCCTTCGATCTGACGCGGGTTAAAAGCTCCTCGAATTTATCCGACGCATCAGGAACTTTGACGTACGCCTCGTCGTCCGGTAATACGATTATGTCCTTAAATACAAAAAAAATTTCAATTAACAAATTTGCCAACACATTTTTTTCGGACGGCAAGTGAAAATTTTTAAAAATGTGGAGCTCGTGCTCGGATGTTTTTGAACGGTTTCGCACGTGTTTAAATATTTTTTGAAATTGCCAAAACTGCGGAAAACGTGCTCGGATATGTGCGAATAGGTTGAAAAATATACCTTGTAAAATCTGTCCATGTTGAATTTGGCCCCTGGCTTGTTGAGACTCATGAGATCAAGCTCGATACCGTTCTCGAGAAGATCTCTGGCTTTTTCGATAGCCTGTCTTTGTAGATGTTGGCTCCCCTCGTGAGGGTGGTCCTCGTTAGTGAATAACAAAACACGTCGGTTGGCCAATTTTGAGGTGCTGCGTAGAGAAATTTACAAAAAAAAAATTACCGGTATTCAGTAGAAATTACGAGATTATCGAGTCGGCCCTCCAACATCAAGTAAAACATCGAGAAAAAGACGTAAAACTTACCATTTTGCAAATACGGATGAGCACGCCCACAGAGCATCCGAAAGCGAATAACCGTTGTTGTGACCATAATCTTTTCTAAAATTATCTTTGCTTTCTACAATTTGTGACCGTAAAAAAATTTCAATTATTTTAAGTTGTCTACTTTTTGAAATCCGATCGGAAAAAGTGCTAAAAAAAGATTGATTTTTTTTATATTTTTACCTTTCAGCAGTTTCTCTAACGCAAGGATATTCTCGGCTCCTGGTTGATCCAGTTCCTAAAATTTGACAATCAAATAAGGGACCATTAAAAAAGGACTTCCTCGAGAGGGGGTCTGGGCTAAAATGGCTAAAATGGACACCATGTGGACAAGGGATAAAGAAAGGGTCAACTTTTGAAAGAACTTTGGACTTTGAGGCCTCTAATGAAAGCCCCGTTCTCACGATGCCACTAATGTCGAGACACTTACCTCAGGATATTAAATGTCGTGTCAGTGCCATCGTACGAACGACCGAGGACACCGACGTCACAGCATCGATTCGGCGATGTCGCTTATCAAAAAATTTTGACATTTGACACTGACGGCACGACACTAGTGGCAAATTTCACCGTGTGAACGGCCATTTTAGCGGGATTTAGTCGATACACGTACGTCGTTTTGAAACTTGTTAATTGAAATCAATTTTAAATTAATTTTGGAATTGTCTTCGACTCGCATTTGATATTTTTAAGTTTCGGGAACAATATCATCGACATCCCGTATTCGTGGAGCAAACATCGGGGAAAATGCCAAATCTGCATTTTTAGCTCGTCTGTGGATTATAAAGCATAAAATATTTGCGATAGAAAATTCTGGCAATCCGTAAGTACAAGAAAATATTTAGAAGAATTAAAAATTAACGAAAAACAGTTCTGAAGCAGACGAAATAGCTTTTACGATACACAAAACGCGACATCTCAGTGGGATCGTGAGAACGGGTAAATGCCGGGGTAACAAATGTCCTGACATTTCATGACGCCAGTGTCCTGGCATTAGTGGCATCGTGAGAACAGGGCTTTACGAAGGTGTGTACCTTCCCGAGTGGGATTACCTGATAGACGTAGATATGCTTGAAATCCGTCGGATTCTTGCTCTGTTCCGTACCGAAGAATATGACGCCCAGAAGATCCCTCTCACTGCTGATGATTTTGTTTTTCATGGTGTTGATGCAGCACTGCTCCAGAAATGTAAGAAATTGAAAGTTATAAGCGAGTAAATTACACAAAATAACTCCCGTTGTTAGATATCTCCATGTCAACGAGTTTCAACCACAATTTTTTGAAAACTTTTGCAAACCAAATTGGAAATTCAACATTTTCTACATCCACTTACCTTAATTGTCAATTGAAACGGGTTTTCCTCATCATCATCCTGTTTCACGAACATGGGTTTCGTGCTGTCAATCAAGAAAATAATGCTGTCTTTGCCGCTCTGGACATGCTGAATCGAGAAAGGTAAAATTGAAGATATAAAGATTTACGGGGCACCTCTGTACGTTCCTTGTCGAACGTTAAAAAAGGTGTTTTCGACGCCGAACCCACCTCGAATTCGTTCTCTTCTTCGTCATCTTCATCTATACCGTCAATTCCACCCCACTGAGGATCTGTCATCGCGAAAATATATCAATTTAATTGAGAAACGAGCGAATAAACTAAGATCTTCGATAGATGTGAAGTGCCTATGCACACTCGGCTTCTGTGTCAGCGCGTGAGTGGCTAAAAGGAGAATGGCACCTTTTTCTTCATTAGCTGAAAATTTGCAAAACAAAGTACGGAGTCTTACGCATGCTATATAGATAATTTTGTCCGACAAAATCTTAAAAGCGCTGTGGTTCGGAAAATTCTTTCCCTTTTTTTCACACTTTTTGGTGTTTTAAAAGCTAAATGACGCCCTTTTTCATAATACAAAGTAAAAAATCTACTTTTTATAACACAATACTTGAAAACATATCAAAAAGCATTGTTTTTGGGCTTTTCGCTACGTTTTATTTACAAAATCGCATTTTTTATTGAAGATTGTGAAAGAAAACATCATTTTACGTTTTAATTACCTAAATAACTGTGAGAATTGAGCAATAATTAGCCGAGATACAGCGTATTTTTATTGCAAGTAACGTTATTAATGATTCTGTAAATCTTTTTGCAAAAGCGGCATATGTTACTCTGCGTATTTCCACGCTAAGAAAATCGTGCTTTCAGGAATTATGGCCCGCTGGAAGACTCGGCTTCGGTGCCGTCGTGTGAGTGGCTAAACGGAGAAAGGCACCTATTTCCTGAAAATTGGAAAACATAGTACGGAGTCTTACGCATGCTATATAGATAATTTTGATCGACAAAATCTTAAAAATGCTGTAGTTCTGATAATTCTTTCACTTTTTTTACGCTTTTTGGTGTTTTAAAGGCAAAATGACACCCTCTTTCATAATACAAAATCAAAAAACTAATTTTTCGAACACAATATTTGAAAACATCCCAAAAAACATTGCTTTTGCATTTTTTGCTACGTTTTATTTACAAAATCGTATTTTTTATTGAAGATTATGAAAGAGAACATCTTTTTACGTTTTAAATTCCGAAGAATTGAGATAATCGAGCAATAATTAGCCGAGATACAGCGTATTTTTATTGCGGGTGACATTATTTATGATCCTGTAAATCTTTTGCAAAAGCGCCGTATGTTACCCTCCGTATTTCCACGCAAATAAAATTGTGCTTTCAGGAATTACTGCCCCGCTAAGAAGCGCTATAATATCCTGAATGCACTTCTAGCTAGCGAAAATTGAATATTTGCATATGCAAATACGTCATGTTACTTCATCTCGAGACATTAGTTCCGCACTTTTTTAGATTTTATGTTAAATATTGAAATAGATAACACTTTTATAATTCAAATTGTAATTTCATGATTCTTTAAAGACCATTTAGAATTTTCTTCTAGGAGCTAATTAAAATACTTAAAATTCACGATGAAGAAACATTACGTCATAGCTGCCATTTTTCACTTCGTGAGCGTGTATTGTTTCGTCGGTAGTGATTTCGACAAATTTTGACATCATCTTAGAAAAATATGAAGCTAACTACGAATAATCGTGAAAATAATGATCCAAAGGTCTATTCAAGATCCGGTTAGGACATAAATGGTAAGTTATTTCACATTATTTTTGCACTTTTCGTGAAAGCAGTTGCTCTGTATGTAACAACATGGCAGCCTGTTCGTGATATTATGTGGACATCTGATGTCATTTCGACATTTATGGATATCACCCAAAATTAAGTTATATTGTACTACTTTTAAAGTTTAAAAACCAATGCCATAGATTGATTGCACAACCCTAGTGGCATTTATCAGTGTGTAAAATGCATAGTCGATGATAATTGATACAAATGTTTGTGACAGATTATGACTCTGAAATTTGTTTCACTTTTTGTTTTTCATGACAATCGCCTTTGTCCACCACTACATTATCTGCCTGGAGGCACTAGTGGTACCTCTAATCGAATGAAGTCATTTATGGACAGCCTTTAGTTGAGATGGTGGTAATCACTGAAATTCTTCTTGACATACAGGTAAGCTCATTTAATCACTTTTTGATAAAAGTAAGATTGTTGTAATGATGGAACACAAGGCAGTATGTATTGGGAGTAGAGGATATATATGCAATAGAAATGCAACTTTTGTGCATTATAAGAATGCTTTTTTAGGTAAAAGTTAGATATTTTTGCATTAAAAGTGTGATTTTTTAACTCTGGAAATGCAAGTTTTGTGCATTAAAACTGGGTATTTTTAGGTAAAAGCAGGATTTTTTTGCAGTAAAATTACCTTTTGTGTTGCAATAAAAGGATGATTTTTTGCATTAAAATTGTGCAATTTTTAAGGTTAAAGTACGATTTTTTTGCTGTAAAAGCAGGATTTTTTTGCAGTGAAATAAAGATTTGTTTGGTATTAAAGTTGTGGTTTATTGCTCTGGAAATGCTACTTTTTCGGCAGTAAAATTGGGCATTTTTAGGTAAAAGTACGATTTTTGCTGCAAAAGCAGGATTTTTTTGCAGTAAAATTATACGTTTTGTTTGGTGTTAAAAATGTGATTTTTGTGCTCTGGAAATGCAACTTTTGTGCATAAAAATTAAACAGTTTTTAGGTTAAAAGTACGATTTTTTTGTGTGAATCAATGTTGAATTTCATCATGCTGGTTAACACGTGTTTACAAATAACTTTTACTAAAATAATTCGTGCTTTCCAAACCACCCCAAAAACCGATGTTTTTCAGCTTTTCACTACGGCTACAAAATCGGGGTATTTATTCCAGATATTTAGTCGTATTCTCGTATCATCACCAGACTCTCGAAGTCTTCAAGTTCGTCCGGATCAAAAGTTCCATCAAGAATTTCGCTATTGTTAAAATTTTCTAATCATATCGTGAATTATCTTGTTTTGCATATCATTGTTCAATAAAAATTTAAAGTATTATTTTTGTCTCGTTGTATTATGAAAAATTGAAAAAATTTCTTTCTCCAAATTTATAGGCTTAAAAAAAATGCAGATTAGTGTGGTTAAAGAGATAGCCTAAAAAACGATCCTCCTCCGCCCCCCTCTCCTACTACTCCCCCTTCCTTCCCGGCTCCTCATACTCTTTCCAATTTCTCGGATTAAGCACAAGTCACGGAGAACTGTAGAGAATAGTTAGGAGAAGAGAGCGGAGAAAGAGTTACATATTTCTTGCCAACCGCGGGGTTTGAACCCATAAATACTCGTGAACAGCCAAACACACGAGCTGCAGACCTTACGAACTGCGCAACCAGTTCATAACTGAACGGAGAGGAAAATTGGGCTATTTATGCTTTGAATACGATTCTCCAACATCGAAATTTTATAAAAAAAAAAATGTAAGTCCAAGCTACGACTCGAACTCGGGTCAACACTTAGTAAAATTAAGCCACGAGACCCTCATCATAACCACTCGGCCAACGCAACTACTTAGTCAAATGTTTTTAAACTTCTATTGATTCTAAATATTCATAACTTAACCGTAGTTTATAAAAAAAGTAAGTACAAGCTCAGACTCGAGCTCGGGTCGACATCAATAATTAGCCACATTCGACTAACCATAACCACTCAGCCACCGCATCCACATAGCGAGTCCTTTTTTAAATTCTACTGATTCCTAGTTTTAGGCCGTTATCATCACGTATACTAGACCGTTGTAGGAGTGGGGGTTGGGGGTGCAGTGGCGTAGCAAGGGGGGGGAGGGGGGGCGGTCCGCCCCGGGCGGCACTTTTTGGGGGCGGCATTTTTCATGTGGAGCATGTGTCTGATTTCTATGCTTAATATAGACCAGTCCACAAAAACTTCAAAGGGCACAGACTTCCTGCCCTTTATACCTTAAAATTGTAATACCATAAAATGTTTATACCTTTAATTTTGATGCCTTCAATTTTTTATACCTTCAAGTTTTTGTATACGTTTAAATTTTTATACCTTTGAATTTTTTATACCTTTGAATTTTTTATACCTTTTAAATTTTATATACCTTGAAATTTTAATACCTTTAAATTTTTATACCTTTAATTTTTATACTTTCAAATTTTTTTATACCTTTAAATTTGTATACCTTCGTAATTTTATACCATCGTAGTTTTGTACTTTCGTACCTTCGTATTTTGCATACAAAGATAGTACATGTTATTACGCGTTGGATTCTGCAAGAAAAACCCCGAAAAACGACTCCGAAGGGTCCCAAAAATGCATTTGAAAATGAGCACACAAAAAAAATTCTTTTTCATTTTTAAGGCCCTTAGCAGCCGTTTTTCGAGGTTTTTCTTGCATAATCCGACTCGTAATAACCTGTACTATCCATATCTGCAATAATAACCCTCAATTTCAAAAGTC
>JAQGBW010003627.1:0-15790 GCA_034698625.1 Julus scanicus | reverse complement strand
CCACTTTGAGAACGTGTGGGCCACGTGCAAACCATTTTATTTAAACAAAACGGCGTTTTATTTGAATGTCACCACGTACGTGTTTCACTTACATACATACAATAATTTCTTTCTTATATTGGAGTTTTTAGGGATCTTGTGGTATGAAATCTTGCAATTGACGTTCCTATAGTTGTTTTTACAACATGGAACAACAATTATTCTTCATAATGTTTGAAAACCCTTTTGGAGAGCGAAAAAAACACGTGTAACTCAATGGCACGTTTTTCGCCTGTCCCCCCAGGAAACACCCTAAAACTACCACAGAGGGAGCTAAATGTAATGTAGACCTCCTCTATTGCCCCTTTTTTCCATCCTATAGATGAGTCACTGTACTACAAGTACCACAGTAGAACCTGTCTAAATGCATACTCTTTCAACCAGGTGAAAAGTATGCTTTTAGACAGGATATGCGTTTAGACAGGTTCATCAGCAGACAAGCGCACATACAACTGCCAAATAGGTTATTCATTTACACAGGATGCATATAGGCAGGTTCTACTGTAGGTATCTGAAAGTATGGCAAAGTATCCAAGTCCACGTGTTTTAGACTATACAACACCAGTCACCATGCACCTGTGAGGCGAGTCAACATTGCTAAACAACTACGCCACTCCATGATGGTGACAATGAGTGTTTGTGTCACATCTTAGGCAAAACAAAATTCGTGAAAGTACAGTAAAACACAGATGTGAAGCAATTATTCAAGCTTCGCTCTGAAAAAGTCGAAAATTCTTCATTGTTCGCAAACGAGGATGCGGAATGGCAAATCCAAGAATAAAACGAAATTCAAAAGAATGATAATTAGGTTAGCGATTTTATTATATATGCTGCCCTATACCGTCCCGCTCGATCTGATCAATAATTAAAGCGTGCAGACAACAAAGTAGGAGACCCTGGTAACAATATATAAGAAATCAATAGATATTTACTTTACGTACGTTGTACCGCCTTCGTTTACTTTTCTATGAGGTAAACGAACGAGTGTGGAAAGGCAAAAATAACGACAGTCACAGCAATATGATGGATGGCAATTTCATCGGTCGGAAAGAAAATTAAAAATCGGAAATACGGTGGGCTTTGCGTTTTTGTACTTTATCAACATCACTGTGGTATACAGACGTAAAAAACAAAATCAAGAAAACTCATGGTTTAGACGTGGTTTGACAATTTGAAAATACTAAAGCCTACCCTGGTGAAAAAAACAATATAGATTTCTATGGTTATTTGGAACGTTGTTTTCTATTGGTATTAATAGAAAATTTCTATTGGTTTTATTAGTTTTAATTGTTTTCTATTATTCAGTCAATACAGCTAAACCATATAAGTCAGTATAGAAGCCAATAGAAGTCAATACAGGAACCATAGAAAACAATTAAAATCAATAAAGTGTCCAAATAACAATATAAACCAATAGAAATCTCTATTGGTTTCTATTGGGTTTTTTTTTCACTAGAGTACAAGCTTATAAGTTAGTGTTTAGTCAATTGTCGGAAATGAGTGATATACTAGAAATGTCCCAAAAATAATTTACTCAGGGCATTTATTCATGAACTGTTCGTCATTGTTTGTATACCCAACTGATCACTTTTTACAACGATGATATATTGAAACTGGTGTCACGGTGGGGCAAGTGCATCAATCGGCTCAGGGACTATGTTGAAAAATAGAGAAACGTCCCCTCAGGAATCAACCCCTTCACGAATAAACTTCCTGTGTAACTTAGTTTTGGGACTTCCCTCGTATGTAGGTCTGACACAACAATGGAATCAGTAAAAGTGTGCTACAAACATTTGTAAGTCGAAAATTGCTACAAACATTTGTAAGTCGAAAATTGCTACAAACATTTGTAAGTCGAAAATTGCTACAAACATTTGTAAGTCCAAAATTGCTACAAACATTTGTAAGTCCAAAATTGCTACAAACATTTGTAATAGAATACATGATTCTAACAACCTCTCAAATTATAAACATATTCACACCCATTTACTAACACAACAACCTTATTTCCACCTTAACATTCCATTTTTACTAAAAACAAATCTATATTAAAATCACGTATAAACCCAGATTATATTAGAACTAAAAATACATTTTTCAACCCAATATACAATATAGTTGGATACTTTGTAATACAACACCACCTACATGGACACAACTAATTTATATAATTGTATATACATACAAACAAACCCACTGCGACAGAAACACTATTCCCTATATTTACAATAACATTCCAAACTAATTATTTCCAACCTCAATTATGGCCCATCTTTAGAATTGTGAATCTGCACGTTACAATTCATGATGCTAAAACCAAGAAATAGGAAACATACCCACGCAATTTACAAATAGCAATATCCGTAATAGGGACCGAAAACCCTAACGTGAATATTATACAAAAGCGACGAATCTAGCTATTTGAAATTCAAAGCAACTAATTGGAATGGCCGCGCCATTATGCAACTAACGTGCCAAAGGCCCATTTGCCATCATTCTGGACGTATAAATAGGTAATTCATTTAATATTCCAGACAGTAGATAAATACAGTATCTCCAATATATGTTATTGCATTTCAATGCTAGTGCAGTGCACAACGTTAAGTACGGCATTAACGCAGAAGATCTACGCCCATCACTGCGAAATGTCTAATTAAAAGTTATGGCTGCCAAAAACGGTTTTGTTTAAAGGTCTCCAAGGTTGCGACAAAACACTGGAACCTTCTTAAGAAGTTGACTAGGAAGCTAAAGTTGCGTGTCGTTTGCCGTCTATTAAATTAACGATGAACTTTGAGGATCTTGAAGAGAAAGTGTTATGGGCGTTTAACTAATGTAATTGTAGAACACGAATCGGGAGCATGAATAACGATAGGTTTGCCTCGTAATGGATTTTCGATTTTAATAGTCAATTTAACCGCGTTTTTATTAGAGTAAATAAATTATAACATGATAGTTATTATAGTCTACTACGTTGCTGCGAAAACAATAGGCAATCACGATAAAGCATCTCTTCGCCTTCTATACATCAGTGCAGCCCCTGAAGATTGTCAAACACTGACAACTGCTGTACTAGCAGTGATTGCCAACATCAAGGATGTTAAGCCACACAAAGGTGGCAAATGTGAACAATACATGTTTAATTCTACACACGTTCTAGACCGCAGTAAGTGTGCCACAGAAGTTTTGGGAATGTTGAAAAAATTATTTTAAACAAGCTTTCTCAATGATATTTCGATTGGTGCTCAAGATGGTGTCTGCCCAACATGGTACTGATTTTGATACAATTAAGGTAATAAATTGGACAGTTATTATTGGGAGAATAATTTAAAATAAATAAATAAACACGGGTGTGCCATAGTTATCTAATTTTAATTTTCAAGGATTTTAATGCCACTAACAAAACTGAAAGACCTATCGAAATGCTGTATCTGATAATACAGTGGAGTCTCACTTATACGATGCTCACTTGTATGAAACATTCAGTTTTACAAAGAATTTCTTGTTCCCCGGCAAAACTCCATTCAACCATGTATAATGCATTATTCGCTTATACGATATTCAGTTATACAAAAAATCCACTTATACAAAGGGTAATTCTTTCCCCTGATGTACTCTTGTGTAAATACTATTCAATTATAAGAAGAGCTTTTTCACATAATTTTGAAGCATTTCGTTTATTCTAAAGACGTAAACGAAAAAGAGTCTGATGTTATTATTGACTGTGAACAGGTCTTATATACCATATAGCTTGCAGGAAAAACAAGCAAGCTAAAATTACAGAGTTTTTTAGGACGAAATAAGCACATTTCTGAAGATGTAACTTAAGTTACATGTACCTTATTGTTTGTGATTATATCAAATACATCTTTTTTTTTTTTTGGTTTCTGTTCTTCTTTGTATGTACATATACATTATCAAAATTATTAAACGATATTTTTTGAAGAAGAATTATTCTCTATTTATTAAAATAAAGTAACCACGAAACCTGCTGAAGTAAGAAGAATTTTCTGTTCCCCCTCATATTTATTTATTTATTTATTTAAATTACTCATTGTTACTATCATTCCGAAGAAGGAACAACAGAACAAGGAACAGCGCTCACAGAGCAAGAAAAATATTCGTATAAGTGAGACTCCACTGTAATTAAAATTTGAGTTATATGGGCTATTTTCACTTTGTCAATTGCGGTTTTATGTTGCCACCAAATGCGAAGTTTTATAAAATACTATTGACCAACCTTTTATGGTTTAATATGTAGTACGTCCGTGTGTGTGACACATTTTTGACCGCAACTATTTGACCGCCCTATTGACCTAGTGAAAAATAGCCTTAAAGCTCGAATAAGGTCATAAAATTAGCTTCTAAATGGGAGCAAGCAGCCTGCCTACGTAACATGGCAGTTGAAACTCTGCCGGCAATTTAAAATCAAGGATCAATTTTAGGTTAAGTCGCAAATCAGATTCAGGGATCCGCCTGGCAATTTCGCATTTCAGGGGGTTTCCGGGTGGCCCTTAGTGGGCGTAAAAACAATACAGCGTAGCAAGCAGATTTCTCGCTTAGGCGAGAAAAAACTAGGCCTAAAGGCTATGGCGCTCAAGTTGTCTCAGCCAAGTCATAAAAGATGCCAAATGGGCCCATTCAGGATCAAAGCAGTGAGCTGTGACACAGTTTCAACAAACTTACAGCGGCCCTAGCACGGCTCGCACTCGAAAGGTCGTGGACCATGCACAAATGGCCGAACACAAAATACAAATAACGAAAAAAAAAAAAGAGGAAATGTTGAAGTGGGTGGTAGAGGGATAAATGCTCGAAGCAAGATGTTTATGTTAGCTCAGGCTATTTAAGCAGAAAATGGAAACACGGCAAAAACCATTGATGGAACAAGTTGGGTTTTCTCTAACGTTCACACGTGTAACTTTCAAACCCACTTTAAGTCACCTTAGAAAATACCATTATATGTGTAAACGTACATTTTCAGACGAATCAATGGGAACTTAAGGCGGAAAAAAAAGGAATAAACAGAAAATTGCGAACCTGGGCGACACGTGGTGGATATTGCATTTCACAGACATAGAAGAACTTAAACACATGGGAACTAAAGAAAAGAGGCAACCAGAAAAAAAAACCGGACAACCAACCACAAATCAATGAAATCCATTTCCTATGGATAACAACTTTTGGTTGGACAAACTTAGATGTGGGTTGCATACCCTCATTTAAAGAATGTGAAGCAAATACATTGTTATAAAAATAACCAAAGTTTTGAAAGGTATTGCAAAGCTAAGAAAAAAAGTTGTTCGTTTTCACATTTGCATAGGGGAAACTACCTTCTTCTTCTTGGCATTAGTAAAAAATTACTTGTATGCTATATACAGGGTGTCCTTTTCAAAAAATTAACACAAATATCTTGGAAAAAACATATCAGAATTAAATAAGTTGTATGTTTTTAAGGAGGTCATAAGATGGCGCGTTATCTGTTTTAGCATAGATGGCTGAATTGTACAGTTAAAAATGAATGTTTTAATTACTTCCTAGAACATAATATGTACGAGGGTGTGTCAAAAAGTAATGCCTCCATCGCTCTAAATTTTATCTCTTTCACAGCTATTAGACTATTAGTACATGATATTATAAAGGTAACCTTACTCTACTTATAGTCTTTTCTTTTTCAGATTGACTGATTAGAACAATGAATCTGAAGCTAAAAGAAAGAGTCGTCATTGGATTTCTGGCAAAAGTCAGTTGTGCACCTTGGGAAATCCATAATCGCTTGAAAAATGTTTATGGGGACGCCGTAATGGACATAAGCAATGCGCGACATTGAGTGAAAAAAATTGGAAACTGAGAAAAGAAAAAGCAAATCCCTGAATTTTTTACTTTTTGACCCACCCTCGTATATTGTTGCATTTTCGCTATTTAGCACTAAGGCACCCTGTAAATATGCATGATGTGACCCACATTGCTTCGTAAGCTTATAACGAGTATCAATAAAAAAATAAGTAAACATTTTCTAAGAAAAGTTTCAGGCAAACGTTGTGGATACGCTTGACTAGATATAATTCCCATATTTATTGAATTTCCCTCCACAACTTTCAAAAAATTCCTTACAATCTCAGTTTTCAAAGGAATATACGTATATGTATTTTTATGTTTACTTGAACTGCTTCTTTGAAATATTTCCTAACCTTATCACAATCATTTTCCAAAAAAATTTCCATATTTTATATAATGGTGACTTTCGAGACATTCTGTACGCACATATAAAACCTTATCTCGGCTAAAACTATATACTGACACTTCTCACGTAATTAGTAATGAGTCAATTACCAAGAGCTGGCGCGTAGCACGTTGTCACGCAAAGAAGGTTGTACAGACTAATTATACTAAGTTTGTGAAAAAAGAAAAAAACAGCACAAAGCTCTGGTAAGAAATACGCTCCAAAAATATTTCCATGAATAAATAAATATGCCGAAACACGTGAAAATATTGTTACGAAAATTATTCTTAAATTAAGGGAAACGAGAGATTACTAACATATACACTCAAGTCCTAAATGAACAATTTTTGATGGTATGGGACCTCGGTTTACGAACGTCTGTTGTTTCGCTTCACGAACGATGCTTCAGTTCACGAACACATTTCTCTGAACCACCAATCAAAAATCCAAGTTTCTGCAATTATTTTAATAGTTCCAGCAGAATATCTTTGTTACTGAAACGTTTTCTAAATACAAGAAACGTCAAAATTTTTTTTATAACTTCCAAGGATTCAAATTAAAATCGATATTAGTTTCAAGGACATGGCCTACATTGCAAATATGACAAAAGTTCGTCTCTGGTTTTATCCACACCAATTGAAGATTCAATGGATGACAATCCATTGATGACGTCGATTTGAGATTTAAATCATATGATTAACAACAGAACAGAGTATAATAATATACAAATTTTCCTAATGGAAACAATGTTTGTTTCAGTAAATTCCTTGAACCGAATCTGTAAATAAACTTGATTCACAGCAACGTAAGCATGACGACACCACGTGGGTGTCTTTATTTCCTATAATATTGGAAATCATGATTGTATATATATTAAAATGATTTCATCGAATATTACTGTTATATTTCTTTCTTTTCAGTATCATTTCAACACAAAGCCTTAACATGTCAAAAACAATTTCTATGACACAGAAATCATTACTTGGATTTGCATTAATTGAAATGGGAAAAATTGTTTCGGATCACGAACTCTTCGGTTCACGAACAGGGTCAAGGAACGGATTAAGTTCGTAAACCGAGGTTCCACTGTATTTCATAAATGAATGGAAAATAATATCATCGTTATGTGTCGATAAAACCCATCAAGTAAGTAAAACGTCAAGTTATATTTAGGAAATCCAACATGTTTTGTACACATCAAAACTAAATCTATCAGCACATTTTCCATTAGCTAGAGCGCTACTGTCGACAAGTGGCTATCCTGGCAACTTGCCTATATGAGACCAGCCTTCCCGACCATAAACCTCCCAAATACTGCTTCTCATTGAATTTGTTCTCTTTTCTTACTGATCAATAATCCAACATTGTTTCTTCTTAGTTTTTTTTTCCGCCAAAGCCCCCTACACATTGAATGTTGGCGTACAACTACTCTCAACTGTGAGTTTTAAGGAAAAAAATCACACAAAAACGATCGAAAGGGGAAAACCTGTTACAAGTGGCTATTTGGGAGCCAGCATGTACACAAAGAGTTTGTCCATAACACATTTGTAGAATAGGGCGGGAGACAGTTTTTTTTATCGAAAAAACCAAAAACGACTGGATAGAAAAGCAAAAGAGGAAAAAAAGCGTGCTAGCACTCCATTATGTTCGCTTTTGAAACGACCTGGAAAATAGGTCCATTACGACTAGACGATGGTGGCAGTTAGACGCTATGGGCAAAGCAGCCAACTCAGTCGCCATCATATCCAAGTGTGTGATTTTTTTAACCCACCCTTTCTCCATAAACACCATCTTCGTCCATCTCAAACCATCGCAAATACCTCGGAAAATTTGCAGTGTTTCAGGAATCCAATATCCATTTTTTTAGCAACGCCCTATATACTGTAATACTAAAGCGATACCCCTTCGCCATAGAGTCATTATTAGGGGTGGGCATTCTCGCGTGAGTCTAGATGCTAACAAAAAAAAAGACGAAAATCATACTGCTTTAGGAACGTAAAGATTACAAAACCCTTTTACAAGTAATAATAGTGAATAGAAAAAGCCTTATAGCCAAATATGTGAATATCGCAATATCTTTAAATCACGAAAAATAAAAAAAGAAGCAAACTAAGCCATAGAAGTTCGTTGATTGCAGTATTCTTCGAGGACATTCAACTTAAATTTCTGAGGGAAATGAACGGTAAATCTGTTAATTAAGTCACATATGATGCAATTTTATGACAAGTATAGTCCATTGTCAAAACCATGCCCATTAAGCTGATTCAAAAGTACTACAGTACAACCTGTCTAAATGTATACTCTTGTGACAAATAAGCATTTAGATAGGTTATGCGTTTATACAGATTCATCAGCAGACATGCGCACATACAGCTGCCAAATAAGGAATTGCCCCTTTTTTCAATCCTAGATAAGTCACTAGCTATTGGGCGCCATTTTAGTGCATGTACAAGCTTTGCATCTCCCTGTATGTTACATATGGTCATAAAAGTGTAGGCCTACATAAAAAATGGCGTCTAAAGGTTCAATGTACACTACAATGACAGATTATGTCCAGGTATTCCTGGGACAGTATAAAAAGGATCATCCAAGTGCTACACAATGAACTCGTACAGTGGCTAGAGACAAATAACAGTCAGCCAAGCCAAAATCTCTAGAACACTGAAGAAGTCAACATAGCATTTAGCCAAATCTGAGAACACAAACCTAAATGTTAAACATCAGATACGGAGTCTTCACTTATTGAGCGGTTCAATGCAACCATGAACGTGTCAATATAAGTGGTAACCTCATCTTAGTTTGATATTTTTTGCAGTTTCATTGTTGATATTCACTTAATAAATAATTGGGTCCAGTAAAAATTATTTATTTTTACTTTAGGGAGGTTTATTCATTTTTACATGGCTTCCAAGTAGGGACCGGCACATGCAATGCATTTAGAGAGGTTATTCATTTACACAGAATGCATTTAAACAGGTTCTACTGTATATGGAGATATTCAACTAGGTTTTTAGTCAGAATTTTTTTAAAAGTGGATTCTCGATTCTTGTGTAATTACACTAATCAGAGTAATCACTAGTGCGTGTTCTGAAAGGATGCAAAATTGGAGACTCCATAAAACAAGTATGCTAGGTATAAATCTTTTGCTTTTGATTTTAATTTTTTAGAATTCAATTTTTGATAGTATGAAGCATAAATCAAATCTATCTAAAGTTGAACTTCAACATACCAATGAAAACGTTTACATCTCCAACGTGTTCTATGAATAATTTAACATAGTGATCTAAAAATCTGAAGTGATCCCTGATCAAGTGTTCTTGAAATCTGCTATACAATTTTCATTTATATTTATTCCGTTCTATGTTAGGGCACTTGTCCCACTTGCAAAGTAGCTGAGAAGTGCTCAATATCCATGATAATTTTGGAAAAGTGCAGATGAATGAGACAAGAATCAATTCAAAGTGTGCATTGTCTCATAAAAAATAGACACGTATACATACATCCATATTCATCACCTTGTGCTTGCCAACGTGTAAAAACAGGCAAACAGCAAAAGAAAAAATGGCAAATTGTTACAACCCACTAATTGCTAATGAATTAATAAAGCAGTGTATTTTAGTGAGTGGCATATGGCACTGACATGCCCTACATTTAGAGTAGGTTAATTCGGGCGGTTAATAATTCAGATGCATAAACGATGAAGGATCAAGGCGGCAGCATATACAAATATTAAACTTCATTTTCATGTTTTCATAAAGGCAGCTAGAGAGCCTGCCTTCCCCGTTTTCATGCAAACTGCATTCATTACAACATATAAAAACGAAAGCAAGTCAAACTAAAGCTATTAAACTGCATAATACTTTGTAGGAAACAACTGAGGAAACGTAATATTGTAAGATGATATTTAAATTAAAGCAGGTACCTTATAGAATCTCATCGTATTACAAAAGCTTTTAGTGAATCGTAATACACATTGCTAAAATTTCGCAAATCGCTAAAAATGCATTATAACCATGAAAGCATGCGCAAATTCAAAAGAAATGAACTGCTGCGTGTATAGTCTGTATATATAGGTCTACAACTTTAACAGGATTGTAATATCTCACACACAAAAAAAAATACCATTATAGAACCCTTAATAATCTACACGCTTAAGAAGACAGAAATTTGAGCCAGTTTCTAAGAGCTTTATTATCTTTTCAATTCTACTGACAAATGAAATTCCGTATCGGTTTCGATGAATCGTTGATATGCCAATTTATTAACCAATATCGAATTAAAGGACAATTTAATACATTTTCGGGGAATTCATACTATCTTCACAAGGTGTCTCAAGTTATTGCTTTTTAAACAAAAACAAATTTTAACTGGACATGGATGATGGGTACCAAGGCCATATAAGTCACCACATTTGAAAAGAAGGGGGAGGGAAGAGGGG
Source organism: Julus scanicus (assembly GCA_034698625.1). Classification (NCBI taxonomy): domain Eukaryota; kingdom Metazoa; phylum Arthropoda; class Diplopoda; order Julida; family Julidae; genus Julus; species Julus scanicus. The sequence continues at coordinate 5,096 of JAQGBW010003627.1, read as the reverse complement.
GAGCATAGGATCCAGAATCTTGGGGTGGACTATTTTCGCCAAATATTTATGGGCCGTTATCGGCCCACGTAAAATAGAACCTTACATTTTTACCTTAGAAAATTTGCGTTTTTACCTCAGAAAATTTGCATTTTACCTTAGAAAATTTGCATTTTTACCTCAGAAATTTTGCCGATTTGGTTTGAAATTTGTAAAATGTCTTGGATTTTTTTTGGTGGATGGGATTTAGCCCCCAGATCCCCCCATATACACGACCTTGATCGGTATTAAGAATAATGATACATGTACTATCCTAATTTGGTATCCTATCCTGATTTGGTATCCAATCCTGATTTGGTATCCAATCCTGATTTGGTATCCAATCCTGATCTGGCATCCAATCCTGATCTGGCATCCAATCCTGATCTGGTATTCTATCCTGATCTGCAGGTATTCTTTCCTGATATTGGAACATTCTAGCTGTCTACACTATTAAATTCTTGTCATAATTATTGTTATAAAGAATTTTGGGCATTAATTAAAAACGTAAGACGTATTATGTTTTCGAGTAAAATTGATGAATATGAGACGTCAATTTCACATCCCCTTCACTTCCCCCGCTTAAAAAGCAGGCGTATTGGCCAAGCCTCTGTCTCCCCAAACAAGCAGCAGATTAATCACAATCTTTGCTGTCCTTTAATTTAAGGAAAGCAAGGGCATATTCCAGCCCCGGCCCCTTTCATCTATGACTTTTATGACTGGCCACTATTAAGCCAGTTGTATTGTTGTGGAAGCGTATGTCACCATCTGATAAACAACGATCCCTCGTCACACATCCAATGAAATGACTTCTGAAATGCGAAGAGTTCACCTCAGAGTTCACCCTGTCCTTTAAAGCTGGCTAAAGACAGAATGCTCTAATTAAGCTGCTTCCAACGAGCCCCTTCTCATTTCATCGCTAATCTATTGTTTCGCACACAAATAAGAGTCCATACATTTGACTTACCCATGCAATCGCATATCACATTGTGCCTCAGTAGTAGACACCATACAATCACAAGGACACTTCTTTGTACGTTTTGCCTTCACAACACCCTCGAATTACAGAGTATATACCATTAAATGAAATTCTGTGGCTTCTAACGACTATTTATTGGTCCTATTATTAATTAACGGCATGCCATACGCTCTCAAGAGTACAGGAGCTGGGGGACAGAGAACGCAACTTCCGGAAACACTTCCTTTGTACTTCAGTTTATGATTGATAAAACTATCTCGTTGACGTCACTTCCTCCAATACCAACAACAACAAATACAATGCAGAAGTGTACACCATACTGTGCGCATTCAAACAATAATGTTACAGATAAAAAGCAGCGAAAACTAGTCCAAAGCTATGAAAATACAGGGTGATGGAAAAATTGTTCCTATATACATTCTGGCAACATGGAGAGATTATAGATGAGTAAAGGTCACGTGGTAATAATAGAGATATTCTGAAAAAATGTATAGCTGATCTGTTTAGTTTATAACTATTATTATTTAGGTATGAAGAAATATGTTAAATTTAATCTAAATAGATATTACTCACAACCTGGTTTATAAAACTTTTTATGGTTTCTTTAAGAGGGATCACAACCCAATCATTTTCAATGGGTCAGGTTTGCGAACATACTCACAGTTGAATGAGTGAGGTTTGGGTGGGGATGAGAATTGTTTTTGGTGGCTTGATGGATCAGCAAGGGCCTCCGCTTGTAGTTTTTCACTTTGAAATGGTAGATTTTTTAAAATTAATAAACAAGTTCGAAAAATGTCAGTTATTTTGCACACGCTGCCAGCAGGTGGTAGCATGAGATAGGCAGGTAGTGAGTGCAACAATTTAAATAATAATTTAATTTTAAAAAATCTACTATTTAAAAATAATAAATGACAAGCGAAGCCCCTTGCTGATTTGTTAAGTTACTTTAAACAATTTTTATTTTTATTTAATCTTTTTTTGTTTGACTGTGAGTGTCTTTGCAAATTTACCCATTGAAAGGGATAGGGTTGTAATTCCCCTTAAATTCACAAGCATTTTTTTCAAAAAGTTGTTTCTAGCACAATATTCAATTTAGGCTTCCTAAAGGTTAAACTTTGAGAATTTACATATTTTGGGCAAGTCAATAATAGTATATATTTCAAATCTCTCCACCGTACGAGCGCTGCATTTTATAGATATTTTTTATAGTAATTTAAATTAAATTCTTGACTATTTTCACACATTTTAAAAGTCGACATTCTTTGTAGTATAATGTATGCTATGTACAATAATAATTGAAAATTGAACGCTGTTTTTGTGTTCAGTAGTGTTTTTCAACCTTTTTCAACTCATTGCACACAACATGGCGCTTAAAATTGTCGCGGCACACTTGCAGATCCTTGAAATACACATGGTGTTTAGCCATGCATTTATTTGATTTTTTGTTATCATAAAATGTATTTCTTGGAAGGAGTAATAAAAAATTCTAGTTTAAGATTACCAACATCCATGACTATTTCATCTAATTATTAAACGGACAATTGGGTTCGTTTCATTCTTCTCGAATCTTCTAGGTCAAGCCATCCTAAAAGGATGATGTCCGGTGACTGCGACACAATAAAACAAGCTAAAAATGATAGAAAGCCATTGGACAAGCGTGGCCTTTCCTTAACGAGATATATGAAAGCGAGGGCGCCCTTTTTAAGCCCATAAAAGGGGCATAGAAACCACGTTGAAAAAGTGAGATGCATTTATGGCTAAAGTGTTACATCTGATATAAACCAAGATGGACAGGTGCCATGTCCAGTTGGAAAACTGCTAATTAACAAGTTTAGATCAACGCGTGAAAGCTTAAGGGCGCGCAAAAGCTGTCGAGGCAAATCAGAAAGAAATGTCATTGGTCAACAACTACCAATGCAATCAGCTGCCACAATCAGATAGACCATTTATGTACAGCGGACTAAAGACGTTAAAAACCCCAGAGACTAACCGATCTGTGACGATAAATGAAACCTCTAGAAGATTTTACTGGAAATGAAATGTGACGTCACCACTCAACTTCATCTACATGAAGCGTCGTACACAATTTCTATCCCTTTTGACGAATTGGTCCACAGATGGCGCGTCGTACACAATTTCTATCCCTTTTGACGAATTGGAACACAGATGGCGCGTCGTACACAATTTCTATCCCTTTTGACGAATTGGTCCACAGATGGCGCTGTGACGAAACACCGTGCTTTAAAACCAATCACTCGCCTTGCTTAATGGCCATTCAAAAAGGACGTATTTAAGGCGGGGCGAAAGCTTATACCTGGCATGTATTTTTTTTTTCAAACACAGATGTGGGCAAAGTAATACATCTATACACAATAAAAAAATTGTATTATGATCAACCATATTAAATGAACCAGTAACTTTTTTAAAAAAAATGTTTTTCAAAACGTGTGTAGTTCATTATTTTTATTTGAGGGGGCAGAACGTGTCTTACGATTCGTCAGTGAAAGCAGAAAAAATTATTTATTCTAGGCATTTTAATGAAAATATTAAGATAACAGCTTTTCTACATGATAGTTCAAACACTACTTAATATTAAATTTCGGAAATATATTGTAAAATATGTGTATTCTTTCGAAAAATGTGTTTGGAAAAAATACATCGCAGGCATAGGACTTAGATTTGGTTTGTGATCCGCCTTAAGAGTTGGGTAAGGGGGTCTGCTAGCATGTGGAAACCATGTGGACAGGGAAGGGGAGGAGAAAGTAAGCATTATGGACGTCCACTAATGATGGAATTATTCAATTTTTGGATTTCCTGTTTAATTGAGTTTTTAAGGTCAGTGAAAGGGAAAATGGACACCAGAAAAAATGTGTCCCAAGTCCCAAATGTACTTGATTTTTTAAAACGTCGGGAAAGTCAGAAATGATGCCTAAATTTGTGTTAAACACTAAATTTATGCTGGAATTTCCCTTCGAGGTCAGGAACTTTCGGTTACTCAGAAAAATTTGAAAAAATCTCAAGACATTGTTAGTGAGGTGGGTGCTTGGAAATGCATAGGATGGGCCATTAAACGTTCCAATAAACTTTCTGGACACCTTACTTTTCAAAAAGAAGGTCCATGAGGAGAGGATGAAGGGGTGGAATCTGGGCTAAAATGGCGACCATTTGGACAGGGGGCAAGCAGGGGTCGATTTTTGGAGGAATTTCGGAAACGTCCTTTTTGAATGGCCTTGTAATACATGAAATTACTTTAACAAATGATTCATCTGTTTATTAGTGCAAAATGTATGCAAAGGCCATGTTTTGAAAGTTAACTCCCACGATGCAAATAATCATGGATTACCCAAAAATGCTTTTGGCAGTAAAATTGGTCATCACCTTTACACAAGTTAAATAAATTGCACAGCATACAAACCCTGTAGGCAGCAAATCAAACTAGTGAACACTTTTGAGACGTGGCATGAACAAGCCATAGTAACAAATAGCGCCGACATCAAAAGTGCTCGCTTAAATTTCCATTGCGGTTCAGAGGCGAATGAAAACTGACTGAATTATTTCGTCTAGGAATAATTAATAAATTAATTTAAACTGTCCAGAATCTGCAATATTGATGTACCATTCTCAGACCCTATTATGAATATGTTGCATTAGGGTGTGTGAATCAATTAAATCACATTACGCTTGAATGTGTTTTATAATCTATATTCTCCTAGTTCGGAACGAAAGGTATTGTGTCTATATTCAGATGAATGTATTAGAAGTTTATGCATTGGATATTTAGCAACCAAACTCAACTCACCGTCGACGTGATCAACAGCGCTGTTATTTTTTTCGAAATGCACAGGTGCCTGATAACGTTAATGGGATTCTGGGTAAAGCCATAGTCGATAGATACTACTGGTCTTCCAACTCCTCCGTTTTTCAATGGGGAAAGCAGAGTAGGGACACCTGCTCGCACTAGGTGGCGCCGTGTGGTTAGTGGATCGATTTGATAATAGATTCAAGATTCAAGATTCAAATTGCTCCTTTCTAACGGAGGGTTCGAAAACGAACCAATGAGCACATATGTGCCACCCTGTGCGAGGCTAGTCGCCCAGGG
>JAQGBW010003626.1:0-15799 GCA_034698625.1 Julus scanicus | reverse complement strand
ATGAAATGTTATCGATGATATCCAGTGATTGGGGGTGCTGCAGTTCCGCAGTGCCTATGGACGAGCCGCCACTGGGTTAGGGCATATGACAAAAACGATTCCAAAAAAAAAAAATTCAATATTTTAACTAGGTGATGCAAGATGCTAACTAAATTAAAGGCCATCAAGAAGTTAATAAGCTCAATGCTACCCCTCGACCTTTTCAACGCCAAATTTCCTGGGATGACTTCACTTGTGGAAGTAGGCGAGAGAGAAAGCAGAAGCTGATGGAAATTTAGACCCTGACCCTACGATTAAGCAGAAGCCTATCTGTGCAAGTAGGTCGTTCGCCAGCAGGAGAGGATGGACAAGCTAGCGAAATTCTACACAAAACCAATCATTGTGCAGCACAACACCAGCAGAGGCTCGTAAACAAAGGCACACGTTTGCACTTCACTGCCTCATTTCACGATGACGACAGACATAATTAGCCTTGCTTCAACTTGGCATTTGCACATATTTTCAAGCAAAACGTGCTTTTGAGATCCATAGACAATGTGACGAGCAATTTAACGGTCAGCAATTAAGATTAATGACATTCTCGTCTGCAATTAGTACTTGAAAAGTTACGATGGATTTTTCTATATTTTGTCCAAGGTTGTTCAAATATGTTCAAGTTACAAGCATATTCGAAAAAATATTAGTATACTTAACAGCCCAATTTCCACACATAAAAAAATTAAGAAGGTTATAGCAAAAACTAAAAACTCGAACACTACAAAAAATATATTTTGAAGCATATTGATAGATAGGATAAGTGCCAAATTATAAATATAAATATGACATCACTGAAATCGAAAATGGATTAACTGTTCATCAATCAATCAACCTAATAGCATAAACAATGCTACTACATACTTTGACTTCCTTGGTGAAAAAAACAATAGAAACCAATAGAGATTTCTATTGTTATTTGGACACTTTATTGATTTTAATTGTTTTCTATGGTTCGTGTATTGGCTTCTATTGACATCTATGGTTTAGCTGTATTGACTGAACAATAGAAAACCATACAAAACAATTGAAACCAATAGCAATTTTCTATTGATACCAATAGAAAACAACGTTCCAAATAACAATAGAAAACAATAGAAATCTCTAATGTTTTTTTCACCAGGGTTTGCTTCACAATGTAATTTATTATTATTAACAGAAATCAAAGGTGTCCAAAAGTTTGAGACACTTATTTTGAATATATTGCTCAAACTTGCGAATTATTCCTTATTTCGCCTTTACATTTCACATTAAAGCCAAAGGGCACTACTTTTTAGTTTCCCGATGAACGAAGGCCATTCTGCAGCAATACCCAGTTTCTTCACCGGGGGTTCAAGGATGAAGTTGTAAATTTGTAGTGGTCGCCAGTGTCATTGTTTATATTTATTTACTTATTTGACTGCTCATCACTCTCAGACACGCATCCATCAAATTTGAATTCTGACAGATATTAATATTTCATAGCGACGCTGAACAAGAGTCGACCGATAAGTATGGAACCAGAGTCAGACATGCCAATCTAAACAATGAATCATCACTCTTTCACGCTTAAAGACTCCGATAAGATTATGCACACAAGTGCCCATGGCCATAAGAGTTGATAACAATGTAATTGGGACATATAACCTTTCAATCTGTGAGCCGAGTGCATCATTGGCAATGCAATAAAATGCAAAGTAAGATTTCTTCCTCCCACATGCACCCATGCAATAGAGATGCTAATCCACCTAAATGCCTTTTGCATCATGCTGAAAACAAGATGCCCACGTCAGCCAATCGTGACTTTCGAATCGTCATCATCACAATCAAACGTTTGTAAACTGCATTTCCAGTAGTCTCTTACCGGATGATCGCAGCAGGAAAACTCAATAAAACAGCAGGATTTAACTGTACGTGCTGGCTAATGCGGATGAAATTGGGAACCAATATGGGAGAACTAACCGAAATGTACAAGCTTGCACGATGAGTGGTGTCAAATTGCACAGCTCATGAAGAACTCAAAACTTCAAACGTTAGTATGCAAATGAGTTTTTAACGCTACAGTAGGTAGACAGATCTACACATTTGTAATGGAATGATGAGATTGATGATCATGTCAGCTATAAAAAATGCATCACGACTTGTTGCTATGTTTCTACGCATACCGGTACACGTTTTGGAAAGGAATGTCCATTAATTATAGCCAAAACACTATAGATCGACAAAATAAGACGTTCTCATCCCTAATGACTTAAGTTCCATTAGTGACCCAAAATGTCACTTTGAAAAAATACTGCAATTAATTCAACTGCAGGGAAAATCTCAATGGAAAAAGTTAAGAAACACTACTAGTATTTTTAATTAAAATATTATTTATCCTGAACTAATAGTTGGATCAGGATCTAATACTTGAAAAAAAAAGCCCACTTTCTTGTAGACTTATAACTCGAGCAAAGTAAGGGTGAATAATTTGTCAACCACATTTAGTATTAAAAATTGTCAGTACAATAAAATGAAAGAACATATCAAAGGAAGAGAGAGCACTCTTAAGTGTACAATTATCAACTTGAAAATTGGTGAATTTTAGGAAAAGTGAACTCTACTTCATTACAGAGTGTTTAGGACTTCATCAACCTCAACTGGTCAAACTGGCAATGGAATGAAGAAAAAACAAACAAATAAGGAAAACTCACCAACAAGCTGTCGTATTCTAGCATTTTCTTCCTTTTTCCTTTTCTGGCGGGCCACCTTATTTTGTTTTTCAATCCATCTCCTTTCTTCACGACTGAAACAAGAAAAATACATAAATGTATCTAGGTTGTATTGACAAATTAATTAAACGAAATTAGATTTCTTTTTTATTTACCTTTCTCCCTTTTCTTTTTCTTCTTCGTCTAAGTATGAAAACTCCCTCCAAGAATCAAAATTATACCTAGATCAAAGACAAATTGAAGTTTTTAAAATAAAAATGACCGGCTCATAAATAATTATTGTTAAAATGTGTTGGTTCCACATGTCAACTTTTGGTTAATTTATTATGTTCATATTAAATTTCTTCTGGCCTTTAGAATCAAAACTCCTGGCCTGAGTCATAATTCTAAGAAATCACAGCAGGATTAATCATTAGAAACTCCCATTAAGCCAAAAGTCAACAATTTATCGGCCTGGTAAAAGCAGATTCTTTACTTCTGATGACATCTACCAAGTGCGAAATCGAAGGCGTCATTTCGACATTTAAACTTATTTGCAATGCATACCAAAAGGAATAAAAGGCATCTACTTCTTCGAAGGTTGCCGAATTGCTTCCAAGGTCTGGTACTGGAGTCTTGTTCGACCACCTAATTCGAAAATAGAAAAAGCAAAATCAAATATGTATGCGCTGTTGGTTATAGAGAGCTAGAAACATCAATACAACATTAAGGCGCAACAAAAAGACACTCGAATCCTACAGATGCATACTGAAAAGGATTATCTACCGCTTGTGGCAACCTCGAGCCACCCACGATTTGTACAACTTCACAAACATGCTGATAAATCAACTTTCACCTTTTGATAAAGGTGACAAAAGATGCATTTAAAGATATATGGATGTCATTCGATTTCTTCTTAAGTTTTTTTCTAAAAACTACGATACGTTCGGTATAAATGAATCAAAAGGCATCATAACAGAAAGTCTGTCAAGGCTAGGTTAGCAAGTATGAATACATGCGTTTGGTATTATTGCGGATCTCAATTGACTTTGGAGAAAAGAATACATTCATCTACCATTCAAACCAGGTAAAACAGGTGAAGGGTGAGCAATGGCGACCATACTTAATTGTCCTAAAGAACAAATGAATTGTACAGAAAATCAATTCCCACTTCAGACTTGGAAGTGAAGGGGTCCTAAAAGGATTACCGACTTTTAAGGGTCCAACTTCTTTTGAAGACAAGTTTTTTTAAAAAAATTCCCCATGTGCAACAGGAATTTTACACTAATCAATATAAAGAAACAAATGTGCAACATTCTCGTCCAAACTAATAATTCTTCAAAATTCAAAACATGTATTCGTGCCTAACGAACCATTGCGCCAATTAACATACACTCGTTAAGTCAAGTATTGAGATTTATTTTTCAAAGCACTACATAGAATATATGAGTGGTCCAAACAAAAGATCAAGCCCTCAACACTGCATGACATCATCCTTGACAACGTGTTCCTGAACAAGGTGCTGCCATTCAGGATGCAGATCAAGTACAAGTTCGTAAAGGATAAAATATTAATTGAATGGTGACAGGTGAAACTATAAATTTCCCCCAATTTTAAATGTCAAAGTTACAGACACACACATAAAAACGATAGTATGCGTACATGTGTCCAAGACAGAGAAAACAAGTTATTGTCAAAATTAACATTGTTTTCCCAATTTACTGTCTCTGTATTTATCTGCATTCTAAACATTTATGTAAAAATTCATAAAACTTTTATTGGTGTATGACAATACTATAAACATGCATTTCAGTAAAGAATTACGAGTAAATTTAATCACACACACACAACGATACTAAAACGTATAATCTGCGTCAAGTAATTTTTTTCTTAACCTGCTCTACAACTTTTAACAAGAAGTTAGTGAAAAATTGCTATACTTAGAAACACAAAATATATATCAAGGTTTAATGGATTTTACCAAGGCGAATTTCACAGGAAAGTACCATTTTATCACAGTTGGTATCTAACTTACTACGAAATAGTAAGTAAACTTGATGTGAGACTACATGTTCTTTCTATCCAAACACACCAATAGTTATGATAATATGAGAAGATACAAGTTCATTTTTTTTCTAAACTGGCCACTTGACATGAAATTACTCTGTTATCACGTATAAACTGAAAACGTAATCAAAGTTTTGGAATTCAGTAAATTTTGGAAGATGGAGGTTACCGTTATGCCCCTTCCATGTACAGTATACTGTATACATCAGTTCGATTAACATTTACACATAACAGTGATCACCCCATTCCTTTATTAGGGTTTACCAAGGGAATGGAACTTGAATTACAGAAAATTACACGAAAGGAGGTTAGGAGTTTTACACTGACTATATGTAATGACCCTAAATAAACAGCAAATGATTTCTAAAAATGATTTGATTCGACTTAAAACAGATATAAAGCATTTGAAAGGATTACTTATAATGCCGAAATGAATGTCACGATAAGTGTACAAAGTACATGATGGTCACCAGGGCAGTGGTGTTCAGCAATAGATTATTTTATTAACAAAACCAGCAACATGTTATGAAAGATGTCAAAACGTGTGTTTTTGTAGCTTACCGTGTTTTACAAGTATGTTCGATTTTGATCAAAGCTTGCAACAGTTCATAACAAAACCTTTCATCTAATGACTGGCATATTTTTACATCAATTTCAATGTAGAAATAGTTAACAAAATTTCGTCGAGGTCTTAGCAATTTTTTTTAAAAAAGAAAAAAATATATGTCACTAGGTATATGACTCAACAGAAGAACATTTTTCTTGGGAATGCTTCTTGAATTGTAAGTAAAACTAACAAAGACTTACAAAGTGGAATGTTTTCTTTAAAGTATCTTAAATTCAACAACAACAAATTTGATTTGGGAGCTGGTCTCACAACCCGGACTCGCAAAAGTCTATTAGTCATTCTAACAAAATTATTTTTTAATTGGTAACAGTCATGCAGAATAGAATTTAAGCCCTAAGGGTTATAGTTTTGCAAAATATCTCACCTACACGTAGTTTTGTAATACGTAACCCGCGATAAACCTGACAGGAAGTTGCACAAAAGGTGTACAGTTTTATTATGGCACTATTTTGCCAATATCTCAATCAAATGTATAACAGTAAATACTGACTCTGCAGTTATTGATTGAAAGTTAAACCCTAATGCAGCAGTTTATTTAAACTAAACGATTGCACGATTAATCATAAATGCAAATTGACATTTGGGTCCTTCTCATTAGTCTTCTTTATATTTCAACAATAAGCAGGAAGGCTTTAACCTAAAGAATTGTGTGTCCATAACTAAGAAAAGAGTACAGCGTACATTGTGGGTTGTATTTATAATATTACTTAGAGGGTATGCATAAACTTCTTTATTATCAACCTTTTGTTACATGATGCTCAAGATCGTGCTAGTGCAACAAAAACCCACTCTGCATGCATCTTTTCTCGAAAGGCATCCATTTTCTTCAACAAACAAAAATAATGGGAGTACTTAAAAAGTAAAATGTGGTTATTATCAGCCAGATTAAGAAGCTACGCAATTTCGGTTGGCTCATTGAATCCACAAGGAAATGTAGGTCTTTGCACTTAACATGTTTTGCTTTCACTAACGGATTTGACTAGGTTCAGACTAATAAACTCTTTGGAAAAAGGGTAAAATTATAAGCCATTAAAACAAGTGTTTCAGGAAGGATAAAATATAAGCAACGTTCAAGTTTAGCAGTCTTAATTGCATATTTTTTGTGTTTTTCTCCAGTTAAAAGTTGCCCTTGAATTCAGTTGAAATTAAACGAATGCATAATTGGAATCGGACATCTAATTTTTGGCCAACTATGACCATACAGTATAGAAACTGGACATACGGAAAACTTCAAGGGATAAACACCACATACAATGAACATTTAATCTTCAATATGCCTTTTTCAGCTATATACTGGCTAGGCTCTAACTAAATTTGGTAAAATTGTCCATAGACTCAGGTTACCCACTTTTTGATGCCAGTTACAAAATGTTGACATTGCATGGGTATCATGGATAAAATTCTGGTTGTACATATATAACAGTTTTTTATTAATATAACCTTTCCAGGTAAATTGAGCTTATATGTTTGACATACTGAACAAATCGTGTGAAATTTTTTTGTCGCGTTTTCAGCCATTTTTCAAAATACTAAACTTAAGGGGAAACACTGTGTGATTGGATACCAAAAGTGTGCATAAAGGCTAACCCATAATCTTTGTAATGATTGGTAATCTTGAGCGCGCTTCTTTATAAATGCGTAAAAATTAACCAATTATCGAGGCTTCCAAATTATCATTGTTGATACGCCCACAACCTCTTCCATATGGCAAAAATTCGAAAAAAGGCTATTATTATAAACAGTTCTCAACAGTTAATGCCCTCAAACAAAATTACTTGTCATTCGAATTAATTATATTTATCTAATCAATAAAAATCGCATTGATAAAATTCAAATTGTTCAGGCTCAGCCATTTATGCTCAGGAAATAGAACGTGAACATGAGGGAACAATCGAACGAATCGACATGTCAGGATATTGTCTGTACAAAATGTTCATGTCCAAACCTGTTGCATCAAATATCCAACCCCCAAATAATAGGTACCTTTTAAGCCTTAGAGCCTATGATAGAAAAATTCCTATGACATTCCAGCCTCTTTAGGCTGATCAGCCACTAATATAAAACAGTGCTTTTTCAACTCATGGCAAAGATAATAAATTTTAATTTTAGAGACACTCGATAATTTATTATGATACGTTTTCTCTCATTTCTAAATAAAAAATCGTTTGAACAAATTAGGAATCTCAATCAATTAGGTCTCAATCTATTAATATTAAAAGAACTATGGTTCAAGTCTACAATTTAAGAACCAAGTGGTTGACATGGAAAAACTTAGCTTTAAAAAATTGTCCTTTAAAAGTACACTTCCTGCATGGTATATATATATATATACATTTATAGCCCACTTTGTTTGTTTTTCAGAGGCCTAATTAGCCACTGAATCTTGAAATGAACACTTTCACCTTTCTATGTTTATTGCATAATTATAGTAAAAGTGGCGAGCAATTAACCAAAATTGTTCAAAGCACCCCAATGTTTAATTAGCCAAGTAAGCCATGATCAGCTACGTATAGTGCCTAAAATTCCAACAGCATAAGCCAAACTAATATTCAATCCAAACCACATATCTATGATGAGTTATATTACCCGTTTCATTTACAACCCTAAAAATAAAACCATTAATTTAAATTTCATCATTGAAAAGCATAACCTCCTGACCTAAACAAAATTCCACGTTAAACCCTTACAAACAAGAAAGTGTCAAAATTCACAGCGTCTTTAAAACAATTGTACACGATACCATATGCGATCTGAACTTTAAAGAAATTGTAAAACGTGCACAGGTTTGCAAATTAGGGCATTAGATTCAGCAGTTGAGGTGCATTTTTGCGAATCCGTTTTGGTCGTGCGAGTGAATCTTGCATGCCCACTTTCACAAATCGAGGGATCATTGCCACCCAATGAAATAAAAGAATTATTACCAGCCGAAAATCTTCAATAAAAACTGGTTTCAATAACTATATTAGATCATACTCATGATAAATGGGATAGAAAATAGGAAGATTTGCTAGTTTTAAAAACGTCAATTTTCCTTTAATAGTGAATGATTGATAGTAAATTTGGCCAATTTCTTTAAGTTCAGCTCTGCTTAAATAAAATTGAAAACTATCAGAAATGTCAATCTAGCTGAACAGTTCAAAGGATGAGTGATTGGAGTGCATGCACCTTCACACATACTAGCCTATTATTTATCTTATATTTCTTATTTATCATTTTTCCATGTCTATCAATTTTCACAACAGAGCAATTTTTCCACATAAAAAAAATTCAAATTCGCATATCATCTTAAAATCATAACACACGAAAACTGACGATACATAAATTTCTAGCTTTTATACCTCCTTATTTCCCGACATAAAAGTGACGTTTTCTAAAATTATGAATTTTTTTTTTTTGTATTTGTGTGAAATACACGATTTAAAATGAAGATATTTTCCCTCACAAGCTTCCGCACGATTTTATAAACTCAACTTCCTTAATAGTGCAGATAATGAACCCAACAAGTAAATGCAAATATTTTCATAAGAGAATATAGATGAAAAATAAGGCTATCTTCTGACTCTCTAGACTAAACGTGGCTTTACCAGCTGCGCAATACTTTTTCATTTTTTTATTAACTATATGTGACTGAAATGTCAAACCATTTAGATGGAACTGAGATGAATATAGGTTTAAAAATGCAAAATGATTCTGTAAAAATAAATGTGGAAGTCACGATTTTTTTTATCCCAAATTCTCTGCCATATTCAATTAAAATAACCCTTGATACAATATCAACAGTAGGCCTGCCATATCTGTACACGATCTGGGTACAGTTGTGTTTCAATCTTATTAAACAATATCTTCGATGAGTAGACCTACGGCGCGAGGAATTCAAATATCCCGAGGCAGAAATATTGACTAAAGATCCTCAATGAATACGAAAATTACATCTTTTGTGGCTACATTAAAAGTAGGCCAATATGCAAATTATTGAATTAATCGCATTATTTATATAGGAAGCTATTTAAAGAGCCCCATTTAAGTTTTACTTCTGCTTCTTCTGCATTGTGTATTTGATAGACATTTTAAAAGGCACCCTAAGGCCTTTTGAAATAAATATGTTTAGCCGGTTATACAACACAACCAATACCCAGTTATTATTTAACTATCTAAGGAGGATGCTAACATGGGTTATTTGCAATGTACAAGTCCTGCCACACTCCTTTTAATCAGATTTGTTTCAAAGATAACTTTTCTTTTAAAGAAACAAAATATTTTACACTCACTAGAAGTCTCAATATTCCAGGACAAACTTTCTAGTTCGCATTTTTTCTGAAATTCTGAAGGATTTTAAGCGAACATTATTATGCAAACGTACTTGGACAGGTGGCAAGTTCAATAAATCTTACTGGGTAAATATATGATGTACTGAAGCCAGAATAGCTACAATGTATCAAAAATGAACAATCTGGTTTTCAAAAGTAACTTCCCACACAAAACTTATTTGAAGCAATAAACAAGTTTGTCGACATTCATGTGCATGCTGCTTACAATGGATACAAAACAGGGAAAACATATTTTACTAAGAAACAATTTATCAAATATGGAGTTAAGTCCTACCTGGCATTGCGCTTGAAAATGTCCGAAAAGATGTCAAGGAAATTGTCCTTGGAATGCGAATTGACAGGTGGAACGGTGTCATCAAATTCGGGATCAATGCTATCGTAAGAGCAGCGTTTAGATGGATTTCCCAAAATCTCATATGCTAAAATAAATGAGAAAAGAGTTTTTAATCTTGCATGGTCTAATGAAACTAAATAAATGGTTTAGGCGAACCACACACCGAATGGTTCTACCATCAGATGTGTTTACTGGAATATTTAATAAAATATTACTTGCCTCTTGTAATACATGTAAAGTAATCGCTATCGGCATCGCGAATTGTCTCTCCTCGGCTACGTCGTTTATCAGGGTGATGCTGCAATACCTTTTTTCTATCTAAAAAGATTTAATTCATCGATATCAAATTAATATACGAAATTCTAAATAGAAGTTTACAAAATTCTAGAGAAATTGCAATAAACAGCAATAATCAAAGAATACCAAAGAATATTGATAACATTGATTTCAGCAACACTTAATGTAAATGTATTTGAATTCTTAAATTATTATAAATCATAACAAAGCCCAAACAATATTTAATAAAATTGAAAAGAAAAACATTTATGTGAAAGCAGAAAACTTACATGCTTTTTTAATTATGTCATCTGTGGCATCTATCCTAACTTTTGACAATCCCAGCACTGCATAATGATCTTGTTTCTGTGAAAGAAATGAGAGCAATTAAATTAAATTGTTTTGCTTGGTTTGATACAATCATGCAAACTTCAAGGTTGATGAAAATAGAAGATTGAATAATATAATGTATTAAATCACCAACTTGGGACTTATCTTAAACCTAAGCCTCATTAAAACCTTTCGAGTCCCCTATATTGGCATGAGAACGACAAAATACTAAAATTCTTGTTTATTAAAACGTGACAGCATTATCAATCATTTAACATCATGAAAGAGGTCGATTTCGCTGCATGGATGATGGGAGCTGAAATTATTCACAAGGGACTGTAGCTTGATCTGGGGATGCCAATGGAAAGTTTATTTTTATTATGCTATTTTCTGATGAGGCTGAACACAAAGGTAATCCACGAAGAACATGATGGATACACTGCAAGGTTCTTATTTGAGCCCAGGGGCAGTGAGGGGTTGTGGAGCCAGGACACAATTATGGAAAGAGGGTAGAAATTATTCAATATTTGGCGTAATGTGGTATAACCTAAACTATTACAACACAAACTTATTGTCAACATGCTATGCTAAATATACATAGAAACATTAGGGGTCCATCATAGAGCAGTTCATTTTATTCAAAACATGATTTTCTTGAATTAATTGAGAAAATAAGAAAAAACTTCGCTACAAAAAAAAAAAAAAAAAATATGAACGGTGAACCGTTACAATTTCGTATTTTTATTCAATGTGCCGTAAGACTTTTAGCACCATTTTGTGTTAGTTGGTTGAAGTTTAGAGGCCCAAATACAACTACAGTCATAGAGGGACTACACAACGTCGGGATATATATAGGGGCCATTCAAAAATTATGTCACACCTAGGGGGGTTGGTGGGTTGTTTGTTTTTTGTGACAATTGTGACCAAGGGATGGGGGAATTGTGACTAAGGGGTGGGGGTGTTTAAAAAGAGGCAAAAAAGTGTGACAATTTATGGATCACCCCATATATAGTATATATCCACCATACGCACAGGTCAAAGGAAAGAGGAAGTACAACGTAAAGGGAGAGGAAGAAGCACGGTGGTGGCCAATTTTTAGAGGAACTACCCCAGTATTTGACTGGGAACAACTGACCACAGCCAGGGTAGCCGACCTGCTTAAGAATTGAACCTGGGTCTCCCAATTCACAGGCGGATAGCGTCACAACTAAACCACCTAGCTCGATGCCACCATTTTGTGTGCGCTCTCATAGAATTAAGCATGTGTACATAAAGTGCACCAGGCTCCTTCACACAAGAGGCTTATATAAGATGCTTATAAGAGGAAGAGGGATTACATTTTAATCAACATAATTCGTTGCTTAGCAAAGAGCATACAATTGTTTTTTACTTGCTTAAATTTGTATTCCCAGCACAAACTTGTTTTTTTATCTACCAAACGAGAAGACGGACTGACAACTGTTCAATAAAGTCTGAAAAACCATATGGAAAAACGAGCCACCGGTTGGTGATTCTAAATTAAGTGATTTCATCTTAGCCATACGCCAACATGTTGTTCACACAAGACTTGTTTTCAGATACAATCAAGTAAGCCTAGGTTTTGTTAGCTGACGATATATCAGTATACCAAATCATTAAGTACAAACAGTTAATTTTCTTGATTGATTCACATTCAACGCATGTCAGTTTCAATAAGATAGCAAAACTAATGATATCAGGTATGATGAGGCCTGAACGGGTGAGAATTTGATCAGAATATTTCCGGAATAACGAGCCTGTTGAAATTGTAATTTCCAGTTAACTTGTTACTGATGTTCTTACCTTGATAAGCCATGTTCACTCCTGCAATCAAGACATGTTTACCAAACAGGGACGGCCAAATACAACAAGCATAGTTTGCGTAAGGCCTTCGTGCATGTTCAATCATAAAAAAAATCAAAGAATCAGCCCATCGTCTAATGGTTTTGCAATTTCATCACGTGGGCGCCCAAAAGGTGACCTACGAATCTAGCCTCACATACAAAAATCAATCAAAGCTCGGTCAATTCTGCTCCGACTGCAAGTATGTTCTAATAATAGTGCCTGGACTACCTGGTCCACCATACAGCACTAGAAGGAACTTTATTTAACATTGAAACATCATCATTAAAATCAAAACAAAAATAATGGGGACGATTTTCACTATTTCATGCGTTATGTTTTTAGTAAATCCAAGATTAAGTTGTATCCACTTCACCGCACCATCCTTATGGAAATTTAACACCAGACATGGGCCAGTGAAAATTGGTGTTGGGTATGATAGACAATGTCACTGTCCTCCTCAATATTAATCAAATGCTTTATTTATGCATTTAACAAAACAAAATATGAGATGAAATATAGTTACAAGTCTATAACTGTCGGTACTTATAAGAAAGTAACTAACTAACCCAAGTAACCTGAAACCTTCAAATTTCGTTAGTATCCAAATATAATTTGTTTTACATCGGTCGTTTATTTATGACAATGCTTTTAAATTTAGCACCCCATCTTAGCATCCTAATGTTGTAAATTTGTTTTCAAATAATTTTGAAAAATCAACATGTTCCATATCATTTCATTGCGAGCCACTGGGTTGTCTTGCATGTCCACATCGATCATATTGAGCACCCACTTTAGTTAATAAGAGACATACAGCATAGATGCACACATCGCATACATTAAGATGTACAAGGGGCAGGGTCCTATTAAAATGCAACCCAAGACAAGAACGGACACAGTCCAAAGAAGCTTGACAAAACAGCTCCATTTAAAACAGACGATTTCATAACGTGTCGTTTTGCTCTAGATCCATTGGGCCAAACAGAAAAAAAAACACTTTGGATTACCCCTTTGTTTGCCTTTAACAAAGTTTTTAACCAGGTTATAGCAATTATATGATGCATGCTGTGTAGTGTCGTCAGAGGTAAAAGAGGATATGGTACACCTGCAGCCCAAATATTAACAGGAATGAAGGGATCAACAAACCAGTGTCAATACTTTTAATAAGTACAATTCAAAAGTGCGAGTGCCGTTAACGTGAAATTATATATCTTAATTAACTAACAGCAGATTAAGGTTACACCATTTTAAGATTCACACTCTGGGTATTGGCGAGAGAAAGAAAGTGAAAAACGAGTCCTACCTTCCACTCTTTCGGGTCAAGACTACGTAAAAAAGCTATGTCATCCTCAAATTCTATTTCGTTTGAATCATCAACGTCCGATTCTTCGCTATTCAAGTCGATGGGTGAAGGGGAGAAGTCATCGGATGATTGGTACTTTTTGAGACATAGTGCACGATAATGGATACCAACTGGCTCAAATTCCAAAAACGAGTATTCTGAAAAAACACAAAATTAAGACAAGTTTTAATTCGATTTCTAAGAGATTTCTAATCAAAACAAGTTAGGAATTAAAATATTTAGACAAGGTTGAAGTGAGATACAACAAAATTATGGAATCATTCCGCAAGACAATATCACTTGGTTCCTTCAAGATTAAATACAAATTTTCAAAACTTTCAATGGCGATGTGATGATCAATGGTGAAAAGCCACTTGTGAAATTTTAGCCCTAGAGTGCTCTTAAAAGGGGATTCCCATTATCGCTCAAGTGTGCTTATATAGGTAACCATTTTGCGAGCACACCTTACAGGTAGCGGATCTCAAAGTATGATTCCAACCAATACAAATACCAGTTTTATTCGTTTAATATTCTCCCATAATTTACACTAACTGCAGTACAGTCAAAGATAAAGTGATGTAAACTGGTTGTTTGAATTACACTTTATTGTTCCAAACAATAGTATAAAAAAGCCAAGGACTTTAAAATCCTGGCACTAAATCACCCCAAGTTATATTAAACCTTTATATAGAAGCAACATTTTAAATACGTACTGTATAGTGGTTCGGTTGACACAAGCTAAGGTAGTAATTAATTTAAACAGGCCTTTCAAATTAAAAGAACAAGGCAAATGGGATTGCTAATGGGCTATTGCAATAATTGTGGACAACAGTGCACTTTCAAGGTCATCCATTTCCAGTTGTATATAACAAAACTTTTTAAATTTATAAACTTAACAAACCGTAAAAAATTGCTATCGAGCAAGTTAATAGGTGTTATACATGTATTTAAATGTTCGGGAACTATTTAAAATTTTGCTTAATTTAAAAAGTAAAAAAAAACATGATATTGCCACAGCAATTGACGACACTTGTAGCATTACTCCCTCAACATTAAGTAAAAAAACTAAAGGAATATTATGACATTTTATTGCCATTACTGGTGTCAAGCAAATAAAACAACATAAGAATACACATATTGCCTATGTTTCTTAATTTTACTTGGCTTTCAAATATTTTTCTTTACCCCGGCCAATCCGTTTTAAAGTGTAAAACATTAAGTGTGAAACTCATCATAAGTGAATTGCTGTTCAATAGTACAATCTTTTATTAAGGAGGTTCTGAAGTAAACACATTATAGGTATCCAATAATTATATAATCAGGACAATAAAAAAAACTCAAAACCTAAGTTGCAATTACATTAATATGAATAATAAAACAATTACCTTGCATTGGTGTTTATAAAACTTTAATTTTGTCAAAATATCAAAACAGTCTGACTTTCCTTGACTAACCACACTTATTAAATAAGCACAACAACTTCTTTGGGAGTCTAGGTGTTTAAAACTGTCCTTTATTATTTTTAATTTTTAATGACCTGTTGCGATGGAATTGATAACTTAATTTGCAGTGCAGATATTGTTGATATCAATTCAGAGGCAGAGTTGAGATATGTATTAACAAAATTGTAAGTATTTTGGCTTTTAAGTGAAGAAATGAAATCCACCAAACACATCCATTCCTCGCTTTACGGCCTAGATTACGTTCCGGAAAAGTTGGCCGTATAACGAATCAATTATTTCTGCATTGTGATTTTCATTTTTTTGATTTCTTAAACGAAGTGAAACTCGTCAGTTGCTTTATTCTTAGCCAAATCCGACCTTATTATTTATGCAAATTGGGGTAATTTATCACATTTTTACTGCGGTTACATGAGCACTTAAAAGTACTTTGCTTCAATTGAGTCAGCCATGTAAACGCGTTAAAAGTACT
>JAQGBW010003625.1:0-15803 GCA_034698625.1 Julus scanicus | reverse complement strand
TATAGCATTACGTGATTTAGACATAAAATGGCGGATTTTCCTCTCATGGCCACTCTCTCCTTATATAGGCTCTCTAGCCAGTACTAGCTAATCAGAATAGAGGTCTAACTTAACGTGGACTTTACAGTGTGTAGGGTTTTGACTTAACTTAAGAGCAACTTACACTTTGCTAAAACTTTACTTAACAAAAACTTGACAGTGTCAAGGAGCCTTGACAGTGTAATCATGGTAAATGAATAAAGGTTTTTGTCTTTATATATAACACATTATTCTTATTTTATTATCACTAGCTTTATTATAGACAACCTCAATTTACCTACATTAATCATCTTCTGTTCTGGGCCTTGAAAATAATTGATCAGCTGATCACATCGTGCCCGTCCAGGTGGGTCTTCTTTAATGTCATCATTTAATGATCATCAGCACACATTTCATTTGTATGTATCGCTAGATTAGTGGCTATATTATCATTTAGTTTTTTCGTGATATTGCACAGTAGCACATTTAAATATGATGCCTGCAAACAGTGAATTTACCCTCAGGTAATTTAAGCAAGGAAACTTTTCTTTCAAAATGCCAATGTAATGTTCTATTAAGGTACAGGTCATCTTGTGAGCTTTGTGTAATCGCTACACCTTCTCCTTATCTAATCTTCGAAACATTGGAGGGATCAGCCATCAGTCAGACCCGAGACTAAAACTCTCGTGCTCTACTGTACCAAGAAAGTCAAACACTTCCGAGACCTCGAAATCTCGTGTACCTAAGTGTCTAAGCCAATTATTCGGCGTGTACATATCACGAACCGAGATTGCAAAAATCTCGTGCTCTCTTGAACATTCAATCCAGTATTAAACCTAGCAACTGGCGCATAACAAACAGTTCGGACTAAACAGTTTAATAGCTGGTGCCAAGTTCAGTTTAGAGTTTCAAAATTGAGACCTAAACAAAGTAGAATTAACGTCTACGATACAAGACACAAAAATGTCGCAAGTTAAAAAAATTTTAACTCTCATAATTGAGCCCAAAGCGAAAGCCAATTATCAAGCCGAACAAATGTTCGAGAAAACTGTACTGAAATTAGTACTTAGACAGTAAATACTGTCTTTATTTTTCTTAGCAAATGCTGAAGCAAATGTGAGCAATTCCTAGTGCCAAGTTAACAAAGCGAATAAGCCGTTAGACCCCGAGTCCCAAAAGGGCACACCTCGCGCTCGGACATACATTTGAACCCAAGTAATCACTAATCACTAAGCTATACTGCAAAGGCCAGAATATCATCGAAGTACCAAAATACTTCTACCTACGAAAGCCAAACTGGCCACCGTAGTGAATAAAGGTCGGACCACTCGGAACTCAAATAAAGAGACAGGTAGGATGAACACCGAACCAAATGGAGATGTGAACTCGCATCTGTGTCGAAATTCAACTCCCCTTGGTGCAACGATCAGCGATCGGACTGCGCCAAGTGAAATTGACCAATCAGTCAGTTCAATGCAGACTCATTCCAGAGATGACATTTTCTATCCATTAGAAGTCGTGTAAATTTTGACCAACGCAAGAATAAATATTCCTGGCGAGTTCATCGAACTCATCATAGCTAAGTACCACAAAATGTCGTACTTACCATGCCTAAAATGATGGTGCAAACTATCTGTCTGGCCTTATACCCCTCTATATCCTGACATATAGATGTTGAACAGGTGGAAGACCATGTACAGCTTAGAAAGCTCGCCTTAAAGCAGGAAAACATGCTTCTGTCAGTGCAACAATGGCGACAGCCCATTAAAAAGGATGCAGTGAAAACAAAAGCTGACATGCCAGTGCAACCACTAACTGACGCTCAGATTAGATGGAGTCACTCTAAACAGAGTCAGTTACCACCGAACAAGTAACTCGAGCCAGAATCGAAATCGATACCAAGGCTCGACTCAGAACCAAACGGGTTTTACCAACGGTCCAAGACACAATAGCTCGAACCGTTATAATAAACGAAGAACAAGTGGAAATACTCAGCCTGTTTACCCAACTGCGCCTCAGTCAAATACCACGACTACACAGAACACTGCTTCGATTAAGCAGAATAGGGTTGATTATATGAAACTGGATGACCCAAGACCAACAGAAGACATGAACCGTAACCCCGACCCAAAACCAGATTGTAGGGTCTGCGGTAATAAGGGTACAAATACCCTCTACTCTCCTAAAGAATGTGGAAATAGGTTTTTTAATAATAACCTAGTAGTTCTGCCTGTTTGACAACAGCTGGACACAGCAATTGCCACCACCTCGCTATCAGGAGACCTGTTGGTCTATGCAAAATTGCTGGTGTGGAACATCAAGTATTACTTGATCCTGAAGATAATGTCTCCCTTGGAGGAAAACAACTTTATGAACAACTGCAAAGTCAGGGTCAACTCATGACTCGTTGCAGGAGAAGTGTGCAACTTGCAGATCAGGTGAAAAAGGAGTATGAAGCTTTACTCGCCACCGTCGAAGTTGAGCTGGAAGGTAGAACATACCTTCAGGAAATCACAATCATCCCCTCGTATGATCAATCAATGAACATACTTGGGATGGATTTCCTTAGACAGGCTAAAATCTTTGTTGACTGTGGAGGAACAAAGTGGCAATTCAAGAACCCTGTCTTGCAAAACATAGTTGCAGAAGCTCGTATGAGTCTGGTGGATATGATCAAAAAGGTCTGTCCTAACACCAGCTTAACAGTTACAAACGAAACTTCCCAGGTAAACCACCTAAGTGGGCCTGAAGCTTTACAAGATTTCACTCTTCGAAGTGACGAAGCCCCACATCTCTCGCAGAAGGAATGAGATGAAGTCAACCAGCTGCTGTAATTTCACCGCGGGATCTTCTAAGAACCTGATCGAGCAGCAGATGTCCCCCATAGAGGATCAATATCAAAACTGACGCTCAGCCATTCGCAGTCAGAGCATACTCGGTGTCACAGAGGAAGAGGAAGATTCTTCAGGAAAAGGTCAACGACCTTATTAGGAAAGGTTACATGGTACACTCTTCCTCTCCTTGGGCAGCTCCGTCACTGCTAGTACCCAAGCCTAGCAATGCCAGTAAATACCACATGGTCACAAACTTTCGTGCCCTTAATGCTGTCATGAAACCTAATAGGTATCCTCCACCTAAGATCAATGATCTTATGGCAGAAATACGAATCAAGCTGTACATGTCGTCACTTGATCTAACCAGCTGTTACTGGCAAATTCCCATCCATAAGGATTGCCAACAGCTATTTTCGACCATAACACCATTTGGCACGTATAGCTATACGAGAATGCCAATGGGTGCTCGAAACTGCAGAACACTGCCAACGGGTTGTCGATGACATACTCCAGACAATAAATGGTGTATTAGTTAAAGCCTACCAAGACGACTTGTACCTTGGCAGTGATTCAGTAGAACAACATGCTAAGTATCTAAATGAGATTTTCTGCAAGTTTGGCGAAAGAAACTTCGGTTTAAACTGAAAGAAGTGTGAATTCTTTAAGAAATCCCGACTCTTCTTAGGACATGTCTTGAACAGTTAAGGAATAAGTCCGAACCCAGATAAAGTAGTGGCCATTTAAAATATGGCATACCCAAAGAACGCAAAACAGTTCAAATCCTTTCTGACCTCTTGCAAGTGGTTTGGAAAGTTTATACCAGACTTATCCATTATTGCAACTCCCTTCCACAAGTTGCTCAGAAAGGATGAACCATTTGTTTTCACCGATGCCTGTAATCAGGTCGTGGACAAGCTAAAGCATCACCTTTGTACAGCCTTTATCCTGGCTTAACCTGACTTCAATAAGTTTTCATCTCTATACGGATGCCAGCAATGAAGCCATTGGTGCATTACTGGACAGGGTGATATAGAGGACTTTTGAGTGATCGAATACACCTCGAAATCATTTAACCCTGCTGAAACGAACTATTCTCCTACAGAGAAGGAGGCCCTACCAGTCATCTGGGCAGTTCAAAAGTTCCGAAGTAATGTGGATGGGTGGACTTTTGGCATTCATACCGACCATGCTCCCCTGAGACAATTAAGATTAAGGAACCCAAGAGCAGAGTTGCTTGCTGGCTGATGGAAATTCAGCAATTCGTCTTCAATGTAAAATACATCCCTGGCGACTTGAATAACTTAGCAGACTTGCTATCTCGTACCTCAGGACAGTCAGATCCTGTGGTACTAATCCACTATTTTCTGGTGGACGAACAGCACATCACAGCTGAAGAGTTTCGCGAAATGCAACTCTTAGACCAACAGTGCAATCACATCATCCGAGCCATAGAAGCTGAGGATGATACAAGTGACACTGAAGGTCGAACCTTTACCAACAGGGGATACTCCCTGTTAAATGGCGTTTTCTATAGGATATGGATTCCTCACTAGATTTGGATCTTAAACTAATGGTTCCAGCTATCCTACAGAAAAGTCCTGAAATGGAACCAAGATGCACCTAAAGCAAAGCATTTTGGCATAAATGCCACAATAAGTAGGATATCGAAATGGTACTACTGGCCTGGACTCAGGCAACAAGCACGAACATGTTCTACAGTGCACGAATTGTGTCAAAGGTATATAAGTCCAAGAACACTGCAGATAAAACTCCAGTTTCTTTGCCTCCTATACCTCCAAGATTTGATACACTAGCGATCGATCTTATGGGTCCTTCCCAGTCACCAAAGCTGGAAGTAAATACATCTTCTCAGCATATGACATAGCAACCGGATGGGTCAAACTTTTCCCTATCTGTGATTCAAAGGTTGAGACAATATCTCGAACTTTGATTGAAGAAATCTGACTTTAATTTGGGACCCCCAAAATTTGTCCGATGTGACAATGGTTCCCACTTTGTTTCACTAATATTGAAACAAGCAGCTAAGGCTATGGGATTCAGATTGCAAAATATTGCACAGTATCACCCACAAGCCAACCCTGTAGAGAGGAAACAGAGATGTAAAAATCAAACTCTCCATAGCAGTAAAAAACTCCCATGACACATGGGATGAGCATCTTGCAACTGCGAGATGGGCTATGGACTGGAGAGAGTGCCTTCTTTCAAACCTTTGGTCGAAACACCCAGGTCACCTCATGACAATGTTCTGACGTTCAATGATGTCTGCCATGATCCTTTATTCTGTAAGAACAAGTTATCAGAATTCCTGGAAATACTTTCCAGTAAACTCCTAGCATGCTGATACAATCTCGAACAAGCGCAAGATGACCGAAGACTAAAACATAATCTTCGTGCAACAACTCCTGATTTTTAAATCGGTGACAAAGTGTAGCTAACCTCTAGAGCACAGATCTTTGCCCACTAAGGGTTTACCTCCAAGTTAAACCTTAAAAAAGATGGGATCTATACAATCCACAGAATTATCTCACCCACTATCTACGGGGTATGGGATACGTTAAGATCAAAAACACTTGAAATCTATAACGCTAGAGACTTGACCAAACCCGAAGATGAGGACGAAACTTCTCCCATACTTCGAACTAAGTCTCATGGAAGGCTGAACAAATGTTCTGACCCAACCTCCATGCAAAATGCATGTCCAGTACCTAGTACTGACACCACCGAGATGGGTGTGATGAAACCTAGAAGTTCGAACAAATGTTCGAACTCATCCAAAGGGCCAAATGCACCAATAGTACCCAGTACTAACGTTACCCAGAAAACAAAGGTAAGATCAAAAAGGAAGTTCGAAGAAATCTTAGACCTTACCTTCTAATCAAATGACGCTATCACAGTCTACAATACAGACTATTTAGCAAAACAAGGAAGATCAAACAAATGTTCGAACTTACCTTCCACACAACCTGCGTGTACAGTATCCAATACTGATGCCACTAAAAATCAGAAAGGTGTGAAAAAACGCGGTAGTACCGCCAAAATCAGTTCGAAAATACCTAAAAAAAATCTTGTGAATCCAAGTATTAGCGTAAATACGCGTACTAGATCAGGTCGATTATCGAAACCACCTGACAAAGGTAATAACATCGTAATACGCGATGTGTCTCACGAAATGGGATTATTAATTGATGAATATAGTCTTGACTTAATCACCACAGTATGGCTATTTACTGAGGCTTACGTCAACCAGCAAGACAGTAGATCTTAACGAAAAGGACTAACCATCTCTCATTTAAGAGACATTAAAAAATTTAATGAAGAAAGTCCTAATCAGAATAATGAAGAACGAACTACAATGTTTAAAGTTTGCAGAGCAGCAAACTTCTTATTAGACAAAGGCTAGGATCCTTTCCTTGCACAGAAGTTCGTAGATATAATACGTCCGAATTTCTATAATAACGCCAAAGTTCAATCGGACATGGAGTTATTATACTAATATATAGGCCACGTTCGACCTTCGATTCATATGAATCTGAACGTCTTCAAAATAACAATCTTATCCCGTCTAACTGGGGCCTGCACCCCGACCCATTTAAATTTTGGTTTCCAAATGGACGTGAACTTACGCATCACTAATGAGTCAGCCAATAGAACGCTAATTCATTTGATTCACACCTACTGACCTCCTAGCTTATTTTAGCTCGAGCAACCGTCAACTCTTTCTCTTACTCTCCAAGTTTCTTTCGAGCATGTGCATAAGTTTCGATAGTTTTCAGGTGTTTTCAAAGTTTTCTCTAAAGTCATGGCTAATCAGTCTTCGGACTTAGACCATTTGCTTTCTCTCGCACACGAGATGATCGACACATACGACATGCCTGTCGCTGGGACCGAACTCAACAAGTTCGTGACACATTGAGCCAACGAGATTCAACAAAGAACGACTTCGAACTTCCACCAATTATCAGGAGAAGTTTGAACTTTGGCAATTCTTGACGCAGCCCGAGAATGTTCGACCACGAGCCTGTTTAACGCGGACACTGCTTCGGCCTTAATGCCATGTGTCCAGGATTCACCTTCGACCTTCGATAGCATCGTAAGTATCGTTAGGAGGTTAAACTCCGCGTCGGATGCTGCTTTCTCCGCCATGGCCCAGTGCATGACTGGTGATCAACTTCCAACTTCAACAGTTGGATACTCCAAGTTAATGGAGGCCTACGTCGCCGCAGATCAAAGCCGCCATCAGAACTTCAACTCTCGCCAAATGGATATGACTGCATAGCAAAACGCTGATGCAAAATACCGTATCTTTAGGGAGGAACACGTGAAGCTACAGCAGAAGCATCTGCAAGCTACCGGCTTGATTCAACAACTTGTGGATCAAGTGGCCAGACTTTGATCTTTGACTGAAGCCGAGCGTCCAACTGACGTCCTCGAGGACCGCCTATTGGTGGTTCAAATAAAAGCTAGTGATCGTCAAGCAATAGATAATGTGCTTGAATGCTCTATCGCCAATCAAGAAGCCCAGGATTTACTAGATCAACCACTGCCAACTCCTACGACTCCAGCGATGTTCGAAGAAATCGTCGAAATCCCTTCTATGCCCAGCGCCTTGCTTGGAACACCGAAACCAATGCCTAGGAAGGCCATGGCTATCCGTAAGACCCTGTTAAGGGGAACAAAGAAGCCGAAGAAGATGTCTGCTGCAATCAAGCCCACGGCTCCATAGATAACGTGCATAGATAACATTCAGGTCGAACCTCAACAGTTCGAACCTGTATCGTCGAACTCAGCGGTGGCTGATGAATCATTGAAGGCCAAGGAGATGTCAGCATCCACGAAGAAGAGAAAACGCTCTCCCTCTTCACAACCTGGACCATCTACACGTCCAAATGTCCCAGTCTTCAAGAAGCCTAGGGATAAGGCATCCGCCAAAGTGGTCAAGACAACGAAAAAACGTCCTACGGTCTCCAGTAAAATTGTGAAGAAAACTACTCCAGCCACTCAAGGATCTCCAAAGAAGAAGAAAGCTCCAGGTGAACTCCCGGTGAACTCCAGGGAGTTATTAATCGAACAGGACGTACTAGGACCCACTTTTTTAAGTATGTTATTGAACCTGTGATTATTTGCTAATACTTCATGGAAGCCCCTCACAAAATCGGAGAGGGATCACTAGTTATGAAGCAATACCAAGCTAAGTTAGCACATCTACGCTCAAAAATCATCACATCAGCGTATGTGCATCCTAGGCTGGAAGTCTGGGACCTCGACGCTTGGAAGATACTCACCAAGTTTCCACAACCACTGAAGGGACGTTCTGAACGCAATGCTCGAACGAGTGGAAGTGCCGGACTACTATATGTAGTCGAAGATATGTTCGATCCTGCAGTAGTTGTAAAATTTCACCAAGTGCAACCCATTATTATGTAAGTAATTACCAATTGATTTTATGTAAATATTTTTTCATCACAGTCTGGTCTTGATTTAGCGTAGAATTTGCATAAGGTAATATTAAAAATTTACGAATCGTTGTAGTAGGCCTGCTTAAAATTATATAATGTCCCTCGAACTAGAATTAGTTCTAAGAAGCATTAGGGAGGGTATTAAGCGAATTATCCTTAGAAACCCTATTTTAACCCTAGCAAATGCTAGGACTTGCTGTTGTCTGTATAGGACTTTCTATTGTCAGATAGGACTAAGTTCGACCATTCCTCAATAGGATGTCAAATGTAAGCAGGATATAGCAAATGCAAATATCCCCTAAGATAATCCTAAAACAAAAGTATTCCTGGAAGGATTAAGATCAAAAAGGATTAAACAAATTCCTATGGCCAATTAGAAAATGCTAATTGGGTTAGCAAGCAAGAAGCTTCCAGAAGCTTTCACCAACAATTAAGGTCAGTTAGCAAAAGCTTTCCCCACAAGCCGAAAGGCACGGATTAGTACAACGCATCTTAGTGGTTCCTTCTGTCACGTGTGCCCTTCTCAAATAATATATATATAAGGCCACCTAAGTTTAGTGTTAGACAGTGAGAGAAGGGAATTATTGTAGTAAACTATACCTTACCATGCTTGTCTAGGCTATAGAGCAAATGCTCCTATACCAGCCTATGTTATAACTGTTATTCTCTTCTCTTCATTCTTAGCAGCATTACTTTCTCATAGGACTCACAGTTTAAGTCCTATTTGAAAGCACTCTCCGAGGCCTACTTCCCTCGTGTTATCTCCTTAGTACGGTTTCAAAGTAGTTCGACCTTAAGAAAGTTGAACTCCGATATCAACGACCTTATCAGACTAACAGTCCGACTTCAGTCCTTCCCATCACTTCTCAAGTGAAGGTGTACAAACAAGAGGACTCACTATAAGTAGTCACCTAAGGCACTCAGTTTCGTGCTCATACCCCTGTAATTTAACAAAAGTCAAATGGTAAACCAGTAACTCATAATGGTACGAAATCAACTTGCACAAAACAGCTTTCTGATTTTTCCATATGGATTGTAAGGTGCTCCGATCCAAAAACAGCATGCACATGTCCATAATGGCTACATGCATCAATTATGATTTACAAAGCGATATCTGAATCTTTGAATTCAGGAATGCCAATATCGTATCATAAATTATGATTTATGAAAAGGTGGCCTCTGTTACCCACTTCCCCTTTCAACATGTGTAAAAGGTCACCTCCGTTTGGGAACAGCAAGGGTAGCGTGCCCCGAGGCTTCAGACCTTAGAAGCGCTAGAGGTTTCTGTTCCCACTCACTAGGAGCTGTAAAAGACAGGGACCTAGTTGGCAAAGAACTGACAGACAGGTAGGTACTATTACACCAGCATTTTTATTTATATTCAAACAAGTCACTGTTTGCTACAGGCACACACAAGACACTCAACGAGTGTCAGCTTCAAAACAACAAATGGCCTAAACCTAAGCCTGGGCCTAAGCCTACTTCATGTGTAACTTGGACAGTGAGTACTAACTCTAGCACATGCCTACCTACAAACACCGGCCCTCACTCTAAACTTTATCAATGGTACTATCAGTCATGCTCACCCACGGCTGGTGTTCCTTCTGGAGGGGGTTAAAACTCAAGGGTTCCGCACACCCTTGTTACATAGGTCGGATGCTGGTTGTAGCTTCTCTTCACTGCTGTGTTCACTGACTGCTGTCTCTGCTACTCTGCTACTCTCCTTCACTACTCAGTAGACTGCTGTCCACACTGACTGCTCCGTCACTACTGACTCTGGTCAAAAACTCAGGTCCTTTTATATGGTTTTGTTGGCTTATAACATTCTGGGATTGTGCCTCGCCTGGTTTTCTTTCATGTTTTATTCATGAGGTTTTCTTCCAAGCGCCGATTTTTTCTATGAATATTCATGAGCTAGTCATCCAAGCATTGGGGGAGTTGGGTGATGGCTCATCTCACTCTTTCTCTTAGGTCTTAGGTTGTTAAGGCCGTATGAGTGGATCTGTAGGTTCCTGGTAACAACGTCTTCTTGAAGAGATACTGTTTGGGGCCTGATGACTTAGGGATCACCCTGTAACTGTGTTTTTTGAAAGGGGGTCAACTTTTCGGATATCCCTTGAGTTTGTATCCCCCATGGATTGTTGACGACTCCACCCGGCAGTCTCAAATTTACCCTAATGAATAATTCAATGATTTGTCATCATATCCGTGGGTCTTCTGGTGTCCCAATTTCTCAATTTGCCCTAATTTAGGCATTTCTCTTTGTCTTCATTTTACGACTTAAATTTCCATGGACCCCTCGGGTTTGTAAACCAGGGCTATTGATTGGTTCCAGACGGACAGGCCCTCTGGATCTTCTCCTTTATAAGCCCATGCTTTCAGATGGAGAGGCAAAGGTGCCTGAGGTTACCATGCCTCCCATCCGCTCTTCGTCTCGATCCCGGGGGAAGGGGGGGCTTTTTGAAGCCATTTCCCTGAATGGGGTGTTGTTCATCCAACATGGGTTACTACCGAGGATAGTACTTATGTTGTTCTACCCTGCTAACCGGGGCTGGGGGGACTGTACAACGGCCGTATTGCTGCGATTCCTGTCCCACCGGTGGACCAGTAGGAACTAGCCCCTGGTGGAACGGAATATGGTGTTATTCCTTCTTGAGGTGTGCCGTACCCTGGGGTACGGCGGGGCTGTGTTTACTCCAAACTCGGCCCAAACTTTGTACCGCCAGCCAGCTCCTCCACCAGTCCTCCTAGGACCTTCCGGGTTTTTTACCATGGCTGGGGCTCCAACACCTCCAATGCCAACTTTCCGGTTTTCCACAGCTTTGTATGCGTCATCTTCCCCCGTGCCAGCTCAATCCCCGTCACCTCTTCCGGTGCCGCCAATTAGGTCCCCATCGCCAACAAGTCCGAGCTACGCTTCCCCGGCGAGCTCGGTAGTGAGCCTGAAGGAAAGTGATAATGACAGACGGGTGACTCCCCTTGTAGTCACCCTGTAGTCCCCAGTAGGTGACTACAGACGGATAACCCGTTGACGACCTGGACCGGTTGATGGTTTCCCCAAAAAGAAAGGTAAGTGTTTGTATATCGTTTTTTGTTTTTTTTTCTTACTCTTTTTCGTGGCCCTATTACTTGGGCCGTCACACCTCTGTGACGTCGCCTGCTTGCCTAAGAATGACCGTCAAAACTCGTGCGGATGACACCTACCACACTGACCACAAGGTGTTCATCACTTTAGCGGATCCTAAGCGACCCTCGACTGCAGCCCCTTACCCGGGAGCTCTATCAAGGTTTTTGCGGATGATTTGTTTATCATACTATCCACTTGAAACATCGCCACCTCAACCGCCTGCTGCAAAGCAGCCCTTAGTCATCCTGAATTAGGGACATGGCCGAAAAACTCGTTTGGTCCTACCAAGACTAAAATGATAGCAATAACACGAGCGGCTCGAATGGTCAGGATTAACATTAACAGTCAACAGGTGGCTCGTGTCACCAGTGTATCGATCCTCTGAGTGCTGGCTGATGAGAATCTACGTTTAAAAATTCATGTCCGGTATGTTCTGGCAAAGGCAGCTGCAGGATACAGGAACATCTCACGCATTGTCCGGATCTCCTGGGGTCATCCACCTTTATTTTGAGGATACTATCTGCGAACGGTGGAACTGGCGGTGACCTATGCAGAGGAGATATGGTCACGTGCCCTGGCAAACCATAATACTTCACTAGTAGCGGCTTACCACCACTCCACCTCAGAATACAGGAATTAGCAAGCACATCATCTGCTAGAGCAATAGGCATAACCGAATTGCTTTCGGATGATTGCAATCTGGAGTCCAAGACGCCAGCCTCAAACCTCTCCATCCGGCCATGCGCATTTCCCCTCACTATACACACGTGACAACCCAGGCAGGTGTGGATCAACGTAGATGTGTCACCACAAGATTTTGACAGATGGCCGCAGATCAAAGAATGGAGTAAGTCTACGCTGGACAACAGGTCATTTAAACTGGCAGCATACTGCTCGGCAGCACAGGCAGAGGCTCTCGCCGTGCTTCGTGCCACCGAATGTGCAGCGGACCGGTGGGCAAACTTCAGGATTTTCATCGACTTCCGCTCTAACCTGGATTTGCTCCATGATTGATCCTTCACAAACCCCTTTTTTACCGCCACACACGAAGCACTGCGCCAAGCTGGCCAGCTGGGATTGGTGGCCTCGCTATCTTAGGTAGTCTAACATCGGCATTCTGAGCAATGAGCAAGCGGACGAACTTGCAGGGAGACCGCAATACAGCGCACAGCCCTTGCCTACGACCATAACGGAATGGAGTCGCCTGTACGATACCCAGGTCCAAACGTCCAGAGCTTCAGGCAAATTTCATGTGACATACCAGTGGCGTAGCTAGAGCTTTTGTTACTTAGGGTGTTCCACAAGTTTGCCGCACACAAAAATTACAAAAAAAGCATTTTTATTTAATGCAGGAAAATCAGATCTATCAGCTGCTAAAAAATTAGAAGTCTAAAGTCAGGCGACAATGGCATCTAAAAAATTTTATTATTTGCCAAAATGTTATGCTCAGGTTCAATTTTAAAAATGAATGATTTGGTATACGTACAAATTATTAGAAAAATTATTAAAAAAGAATCAGAAATTTACCTTTCATAATAAACATTAAGGCAACTCCAATCCCAGTGCTCCATGTCTTTAATGTCCCTTTCCCAACAATTGACTATCACTGGTTTTATAAAGAATGAAATGTGTCCAATGCATTGTTTCTGCCCATTTTTAACTTTTTTCCAAAAGTTGTCAATTATTTTGACTATAAATAAATTACATCTGGTGCAATTTGGTAGGAAATTTTTGTGGCCAATATACTAATAGTAAACAAATTCTAAAGTCTGGCCGACTTATATTCCCATATGCTACATACTGTTTTAAAACATCAAATACGATAATGACTATACAAATTTTCCCTAGCTAATTTCGCCCCTTTTGGGATTAAGAATTCACAAGCATGTGTTAGGTGACCTATATTTGGCTCATCAAAAGATGACCAAGTATGTCTATGTATAGCCTGGATTATAGGATTATTAATTGCTAGTATTGTTCGATAAATCAGAATTTGTGGTGGTATAATCAAAGTTTTTTTCTGCGTGGGTGTCTTAACTGAAAATGCCACACCCAAAAAGTGCCACCTGGAGAAAACCACCGCCCTCCCACCCGCCACTGGACTTTTTGACCACTCAATGCCTGACCAGCCAGACCACCCAGAATGCCACCTGCGTATGCAACCCAGCAGCACAACAAACGGCCCTCCATGTTTTTGCTAAATGCGAAGCACGACATACACATCGAAGTCTACTGGCGTTTCATGGAGGCGGCATCACGGAAACTTGTGCGCCTGACCAGATACCGGCACCAACTGGCGTAATAGAAGCCTGCCATGAGGATTGCACACCAAACAATCCACCATTACCGTCCCAACCGGATGCGCCATCCACAAAAAATGCCTTTTTACAATTGTCATCATCTCAAAGCATATGCCTTTTTACAATTGTCATCATCTCAAAGCATATGCCTTTTTACAATTGTCATCATCTTAAAGCATATACCAATAGCAATCAATTTCCACCTTCATCATCCCCAATCATCCCTTTCCTGGTCTTGTGCTTCTTATCAGTCATGTTGTGCCCCCACCAAGTGTCTACCCGCCAATTTATGGCGATTCAGTGCTGTCCAAACATCATCAATGCAGTCCCCACCTGCTCATCCATCATCCATCACACATCCTTCATTCCTCGTCACCGTCGAGCCTGTATTGTTTTCATCATATCCCATTGCCTGACTCCTGTACAACTGTACTTTATATTATTGTCACCTACTCTTATTGTTATAACTAACCTTCACACCTTTTTACTGTTGCATCGTCTCACGGCATAACGTTACAACTATCAACACCAAGAAACGAGGTATCATGCAGCTGACCTTGCACCTGGGGCTCCAGAGCGGTGGCCGTGACCAGATGAATGACCAGACATATTATGCCCGCTGACTGTCGGCTGCAGTGGGGCTGTTCACTTTATCCACAGACTGTTCACGTCTGTGGCAACGTGGTGGGCCAGGTGTGAGAGCAAACCCTATCCTGCCTCAACATCCGAGCTAACTTCACCTAAACAAACTAAGCCCACCACTTTCCCACCTTCTATTCCACTCCCACTGCGCTTTATCCATGTCACCTTTTTGTAAACTTATGAAATGTATCATAATGTATTTAAGAGCGGCGATTTTCCTCAACGAAGAGGGAATAAAAAATTGGAGAAAAAAGACTTAAATTCGAAGAAGCCATAGGTGCCGAGTCTTCAGCAGTGTCGAAAGACTAAATTGGGAGGGATTTGATCCCTTGACTTCCTTTCCTCTCCAGCACTTCTAAAAGCCCCAGTAGGTCCAGTCAATTAGAAGTAATCATTTTAAAACTGGGGTCAGCACATGTAAAATGAACTCAATTAACTGATTAAACTGCATACATGTGCGATATTTTGGTATCTGTTTGAGTTCCACTAGTGCTCACATCCGAAGATAGCACAATTTGTATTATTTTAATCAGTCCCATTCTGATTCCAGGAACTTATGGAGAAGAAGCCGTCACCAGGATCCATAGTTGTATTTGTAAGTTTTATTTTTAATGTATTAATTTAAACTTTGATAACTTAGTTTTACATGCACCATTGTTACCTTCCTACACAATCGTTAATTAACTAAACCTTTAACGTTATAGGTGATGAAGAGGACAGACATCCTGATCCTTCAGTGGCCAAACTTAAAAGTGATGTCTAGTTTTTCAAAACCAACATGGCCGACCAAGAAGTGTGACCAGATAACTGGTCCTCAACTTCTTGACCTCACAGGAAAGTTTTATGGAGGGAAACAACTCCCTCTTAAACATATTAATAATATTAATTATTTGTTCTTATTTAATAATTCTTGTAATTATTTTTTTTCAGATCTCTTACAATAAAAAGATAATATCATGGGAGTGGCCCCTCATCACATTTGAAAAGGTAAATCACTGTTAAAATGCAACGTCTCACGTGCTTTGTCGTCTTGTTGGTCGTAATGATTGTGTCAAGGCAAGAGTGGACAAAATGCAAGAGAACAAAATGAGCATGCATTAAATGGATAACATGGAAGAAATTAGAAACACCAAAAAATGGAAAGAATGCACAACGATTTCTGAGGAACAACACAGATATTGGGTATATCAAAATGTATTTTCATTATACTGACATACTGCCAGCAGACTTGTTTGCATCTAACAACATCACACATTTATAGTTTACTGTAGGCTTAATGAAAGAAATTATTTAATGACACTAAGGGCCGTACAAAGAATCAAAATTTTAGAGAGCATGAGCAAGTTGGTATTGCTCTTGCTCACATGAGTATTAGGTGGAAGCAAATACTCACATCTTACTCACT
>JAQGBW010003624.1:0-15807 GCA_034698625.1 Julus scanicus | reverse complement strand
AACGTGATTACCTGTGGATGGAGCAGGAGGTGGAGGCGGTGCAGGAGGAAAAAACCATTCGATAATTCTGTCTTCAGCAATGTCTTCGAGTTGGTCTTCCTCATGGTTTCCAGTTGACTTTCCAGCTATAAGTGCCAATAGCGCCATGGCCACAATTACGGAACATTCGAATTTCATATTTGATATTGGGTTGGATTTTCAGAGCTCTTCTGGTTGAATTGCTATTAGTTCAGTGGAGCTGGACTGCACTGAAGTTTGATACAAATTCTGGTCCTTATATTCCACAAAAATTACCAGAATCCAATGCGACAATATTGTCAAGTCTGAAAAACACCTACGACTCCATTGTCAAGGTTTTCATACATCATTATGAATTCATCAACATATCCTAAATAATGTTCGTTCTGTGGTTAACACCTGTGCAGAAATTGTGATACATTATTGGAATTAGTATAGAAGAGCAGGATGGTGATGTTGACGATTGGTGCAGAGCCTTTGTCAACATATTTCTTGAATGCTATATTTCAAAGCTTGTTGTCTGGGTACTATAACTTTAAACTTATATCGATATCAATACAGAATTGAATACTATTCATTCAACTAGCTACTTGTTATCAAAATTTGCATGATTGTGTTCAGAAAAAATGATAGCATTTTCATAGTCGTGCAACAGTGCTTCGATTCAATGGCTAACAACTGGAACGGTTACCAATGGGATTCAAATAAACAGATGCCCGGCGTCAAAGGGATTAAGTAAATGTGACAGATTCAGGTAAGATTACAGTATCCAATGCCCTTTTACAGGTACAGCTAGGCATTTACTATGTAATTTGAAGAACTTTATATCTTCCGTCATCAACTGGTTGAGAATGTTGAAATCAAGAAGAGCTTCCTTCTTCCATCAATCATGGAGAAAGTAGTAAGTCTGGTTGACCAGTAATGCTCGAACTTATTAATATGCGAATGTCCAGCTTTAGCGCAGTTGCCGAATATGGTTAGGCCAATCACCAAAACCCTAATTTGGACTAATGTGGTACGCTTTTCCTATTTAGTTATTCCGTATTTGAATATTGTTACATTGCGCCTGAAATCCTGAAACTATTTTTATAATTAATTTTGAACATATGCATATGTTATCCGTTCTGGTTGGAACAGGAGGTTGCTTGGTCAAGAATGAGATTGGTCAAGGAAGAGTTTATAAACAAATATTGATTAAATACATATATATAATTCGTTTTTATATAAATTTATTGTTATTTGTTAAATAACTTTTGAAAAATGTGTCCAATGTAGTTGCTGATTTGTGTTGCTAGAAAAGTGAATACATTATTATATCTGTGCCATTTTGTTTACATCTACAGTTATATTTACATATTATGTCATATTCAGATAAAGTTTAGAGGCAATTTCATTTTCTTCTGCTATTCTAGTAGAATACGGTTATTTCTTTTTAAATGTATTAACATGTAAATTCTCCACGAATTATCACACAATTATATACTATGTGCAGGCAGGATACGTCTTTATAGTTATCGAATTTTTGGTTTGTATTTCACAAACGTTAACCATTTGTTTGTTATCCATGATCAGATCTTAATTCATCTATTGGCAAAACCAAATTAAAATCGGTCAACCAAATAAAATGCTTATCAAGAAACTTGAATTACATGCATATTATTTATATTATTATATAGTATATTACAATAAATCATTCATTAGCCATCAAATACCGTTAATGTTGCCTGTTCAAATAAATCCAACCAAATAGTCATTTACAGTTTTAGCATTTGCAAACGTGAAAACGGAATCATTGAGCAAGGAATGAGAGATTTGACACTGATGGTTATATGGATTGTTGTATTTATTATAAGGATAAATATAAACGGATAAGGTTGATCCATCCTGCACTGTTAAAGATTTTGTGGCTGAAAATCTGTATTTGAAATTCATTTTAAGTTACAAGATGATGCTCATGTTACATTGGAAGAGCATGCACTGCCACTATGGACAGTTTACCAAACTTATAAGTTAATCTCAACATTTTACGAATTGATTTTGAGTGCCTTGGATTGCAAAGTACTTAGGTTTGTTCAGGACGCATGCACTGTATCCACAAATCTGAGCAAAATTGCACAATTACAAATATAGTACATCGCTCATATAAAATTTAAACATTTTACTCTTACTCAATTTCACGCATTTTTGTCATAAAAGATTATGTGATGTTTTATGTTATTCACGATTACATAAATTTGCAAACGTCCTGGGCCAGAATTTATGGCAGATATGGTAATGGGACTTTTTCAAAACCATTTAATTCATGTCAATGATTTGTTACTCAAAATGAAAAATGCCATATTTTTTGTAAAATTAATACGGAGCTCATTTTTGTTTAGAATAGTGTAATCTATAGTGCTGTTTTTATAATCTGTGTAGTTTTCAACACAAAATGTTATTAGTTTCTGAACTTCCCCTCGATGCTATAGCACTATCTTTTTTGCCTCATTTAATGTCACCCATTCAATAGGGATTTGTTAACCATTGGCTCCTAAGCTTTCTTTGTACCTCGCGAATATCGTCTGCTACCATATAGGTTAGGGTGTGAGCATGCGCACTTCAGCTCTATTTCAGTGCAAATAGATAGGTCGAATGCCTGGTTACTGACGTCAAAAAGTCAGGGAGTCCTCTGTTGAGTAGGTTAAGTGGGAATCCGGCATAAACCTAAAAACTATGCACTTGATTTTGCTTTCAAAGCAAATTTTATTTCTCATTACAAATTCCTTATAATTACAAAAACACAACATCAACTTATTCAAGCCTCTCTGCCATCTCTCTTTGAACAACTGCTTACTAATTCGCATTATTTAAATAAAGAAATGTTAACCAAACATTTCATGCACATAGAGTAAATGGAAACTAAAATTCTAAGTGACAGTGAAATAATATATGAATTACGTAATAAAAGGTTTTCATCAATCTACATTCCACATTGAATACGAAATAATTTTTGAGGGTTTCATCTTAAATCAAAATCACTTAAAAATTAGTCTCTAAATCAAAAATCTTAACTATTCTCTAGTATCAAATTTTGGTGCAAATTTAAAATGCAATCACCAAAAACTCGTCAATGAAGATGTTTTTCGTCTTCTATATATGTGCTCAAAGAAAGTGTTTAATGAGGGTTAATCCATATGGAGTATAACATATTTGTCACTCTTATTAAGTAACCATTTCTGTAGACTAAGACGTCAAACAACCTTTATATGACGGGGGCAAAGCAATGCATCTAAAGATAACTTTATATACATATGGGTTATGCCGGATTCATGAGCCGAATTTTTGATGGCAACTTATATATCCTTTACAGTATTTTCAATCAGACGTTAATTATGGGTTGGCATAAACACTTTTTGGAAAACCACAATCATTTGAAAGTGTTAATTGTGAATGAGAATAGCATAACATGTGTTATATGCTATTCAGTTTTATATCAATTCAGCTTAACGGTCATTTCACATAACAACTAAAATATCCACCAATTTTAAGTATGTTAGCAACATTAACTCTACAATGTAAATTATTTTTTAGTACAT
The DNA here is from genome assembly GCA_034698625.1 of Julus scanicus. NCBI lineage: Eukaryota > Metazoa > Arthropoda > Diplopoda > Julida > Julidae > Julus > Julus scanicus. The sequence continues at coordinate 12,214 of JAQGBW010003624.1, read as the reverse complement.
TTCTTTATATTATTTCTTCAGCCGATATGTTTACTTCAGTTAAGAGGGATCAAAAACCTGTCTTTTTCAATGGGTCGGGTTTGCGAAGATACTCACAGTTGAATGAGGGAGGTTTAGGTGTGAATGAGAATTATTTGGGGTGGCTTGGTGGATCAGCAAGGGGCTCCGCTTGTCGTTTTTCACTTTGAAATGGTAGTTTTCTTTAAAATTAATATACAAATTTGAAAAATGTCCATTATTTTCCACATGCTGCTATAGCAAATGGCAGAAATATCTACTATTTTAAAATGAAAAATGACAAGCGAAGCCCTTTGCTAATTTATTAAGTTATTTTAAACAATTTTAGTTTTATTTAATCTAATTTTGTTTGACTGTGAATATCTTTGCAAATTTACCCATGCAAAGGGATAGGGTTGTAATCCCCCTTAAGAAGCTTCTATACTGTTTGACTCAAGATAAAACTTGCATCAAGTTGACTATACTTCTCGCAAATGATGTTTTATGATATACCTAATGCACGTGTAATGCATTTCGTGTTTCTGGAATTACAATTTCATTATCGACCTACCAATACTTCAAACGGAATTAAATATACAAAACTCTTAAAGGTCGTCATTGTTAATTAAATATTACAGAAGGTGGCGTTTCTATTACTCACCAGAATATTCTTCGAACTCGTAAAATTAGCATGTGATATCAGTTCTTACCTACAAAAAAAGAATTTTAAATTAGTAAAATTATACAAAGTTGTAACAACAATTAAAGGCGTTTAGTGTTTAATTGTTAGAATGAAATACGTATAAACAATATCATAACAAACTAGTATACAATGTAAAATTCATCTTCGACACCAAGTGCCACATCAGACCAATGTCATTCAGTATATAACATATAATATATAGGTATACAAGCCATAGAATATGTTGTTGACTTATGTGATGTTAAATTCACAACAATGTTAATGAAAAACAGGTTTTTTCGTTTATTATGGTTAAAACAGTAGAATGCAAATTTTGGAGTTACTAAAAACAAGTGTTGTACCAAAATTTAATTAAAAATCATTATGCCAAAGTGATTCTTTAGCTAATGTCACGCTTTATCGTAGAGATTCTGATGCTTTTGTAGCGCACAAGAAAAACAACTATAGATCTTACAATAGGTGAAGAATTCAGATGGAACAAGCTAACAATCTATTCATGAATCATTAAACATTAACAACGTACATGTGTGGCGCTTCAACTGCAACAACGCAACAATTGAGGTAAGATTTTAAACGGATTACAAATCCCTGAAATGTGATTTGGGAAGGCAAACCCACTTTTGTTTTGTTTTTTTGAATTCTTCATTACGATAGACAATTGGTAATTAAAACAGGCCACAATCTGCATCATCTCCCAATTGTTTTTAAGCTTAATTAAGATACTCAGTGTAATGGTGGTACAGGGTAATGTGCGTTTCAGCTAATTCTCAAATAAAGAGAAACACTGAATTGCACACTCAAAAGTTTTAAAAGTTTTATAAAACGGGCCGGTGTAAAGAACATTATTTCCACAAACCGTTTTTAAGCAGAAAACTACATCAACTTGATCTAGTTTCCAATTTGTTTCCATAAAATCATATAAATACAAAGATAGGATTAAAAAACATATTTTCTGATTTGACAAAATGTTACTACTGCGACGAATATCCTCGACAAGACGGTCAAAATTGTTTTTCTACACATCACCACAAAACGTTTCTGAACGTATCTCCACTTTAGTAATTACCTAGTGATATTACTCACCACTAAGTCCTCATCGAATTGATAGTTTGATAACATTGTACAAAACTGGGTTATTTGAAAACATATTTGCATGAATTGTTAATTTTTTACAAGCATAACAATTTCCTGGCAAGTATATTTTTGAATATTTCCCCTTGCATTTACTGACTTCAGGAGCTTTAAAAACGCCTGCTTCAAAAGAAGCAATGACTGACGACTTTACAAAAACAGTTCTACATGATATTCTTCAACTATAGTCTGTCTACATGATATTCTTCAACTAGTCTGTCTACATGATATTCTTCAACTATAGTCTGTCTACATGATATTCTTCAACTAGTCTGTCTACATGATATTCTTCAAGTAGTCTGTCTACATGATATTCGTGGTGAGTTTTTTCACATTTGAGCACCTTGCATTGAAATATTTCACAGTTGTGGTAATGCCATACTGTGTGCTAAGCACTAATATATTTAAGGGAAAAAAGATATTCAAACTGCTATTGGAATGAAACTTCACTTTATTTAACTCTTAGACCAACAAACATGAGTATAGCACGCTACAATTTCCAAAAAAATTATACATACACCTTGGAAACCTTGATGCGCTGATTTACAAAGAACTAACTGGAAGCGGCTGTAGTCGTGCTGCCGGTAGAAGCTGTACTGCCAGTAGTTGTACTGCCGGTAGTACCTGTAGTATCTGTGCTGCCGGTAGTTCCTGTGCTGCCTGTAGTACCTGTAGTATCTGTGCTGCCTGTAGTACCTGTGCTGCCTGTAGTACCTGTGCTGCCTGTAGTACCTGTGCTGCCAGTAGTACCTGTAGTATCTGTGCTGCCTGTAGTACCTGTACTGCCTGTGGAACCCGTGCTTCCGGTAGAAGCCGTAGTAACAGAGGATGCAGTTGTTGGTCCGCTTGCGGTGGAGGCTTCTGTTGTCGGACCGCTTGCAGTGCTTCCGGCTGTGCTGCCAGATGCAGTAGTAGCAGCAGTTGTAGCAGCGGTTGCTACGGTACAACAGTAGCTTGGGGAGTTGCTGGCCTTGCAGCATTTCTCGCCTGATCGGCATAAGCTGTCAGCGCCTGGACCAGTGCATCGAGTTGGATTGCTGGCGATCGGACACGTGGTATCGGCTGGGCAGGTAGCGCCTTCAGTATCAGTTTGGAAATAATTTGTGTCATTTTTCATACATTCAGGCCATTATTCATGATATTATTCATCCCATTTTTCATCCCACTAAATGGTATTTCATGCACTGTATTTATCAATTCCCAATGTTGTGCAAGATTGTGATAACAATATAACAAATGCAACCAAATTTTACAGAGGGGCCACTGCAAATATGACTATTTGATTGCATTTATTAAATATTGAATGTCATAACATGAAAACAAATTTATTGCATCTTAGAATTGTAATTCTAAGGTGTGACTAAGATATGCTTTTACTTATCATACAGAAAATAACTTAAGGAAGAGTAAATTAAATGAAAAGCTACAGTATTGCACAGAAAGAATATTGACATCAGCTTTCCAAATCCAAACAGAAAGTGTGCATTAGCATTATGCTAAACGAGCAAAATATTTCAAATATCATCACGATATATTTACCAGATGAAGGTGATGGAGCTGGTGCTGGAGCTGGTGCTGGTGGGAAAAACCACTCAATTATTCTGTCTTCCAAATCGACATGATCATCGCCTTTATTTCCAGTTGACTTTCCCGAGGTAAATGCTACCAACATTGCCACCAAACTCATGGAAACTTGGAATTTCATCGTTACTTTTGGTCTAATTTTCAGAACAAATCTTGCTGTCTTCACTTTGGAGTTGCAGTGGACTTGATAAGTACCTTTTTCGAAATTTGTCGCCCTTAAATACAAAAGTCGACGAACTGTCCACCAATTAGAATCGAGATTATGGTAAAAATCTCTTGCTCAAACGTGGGTATTTACTTTAGTGCTCATTAGTTTAACTGGACAATACCGCTTGTGAGCAAACTTTTTTTTCTGAATACTCAATTTTGTTGAAATGATGGTTATCTGAAAACTTTGGTCGTTTATGACAACTGGGTGGGTGGCACCTTAGTCGTTACATAATTTTGCTGCGATTGTAGCAGTGAGATTTTATAGATATTTCCGGAAAATATTTCAATCAACATGTATTAAAAAACTGATAATAATTTGAAACTTAACGAACCATGTTGTTTAGCTTGTTTATTGATTGTAACGCTCACAAGTTTCCATTTGTGCTCAGTAAATTATGTCACTGCATTATCAACATCTCATGTGAAAAGTTGCTATGACAAACTGCCGTTAAAATCAATTAGAGCCTAAAAACTATTTCAAAATATTCATAAAGAGCTATAAAAATAACCGATGACTAACTTTATGATTAGTGAAAAACAGACAGAAATTCGAGTTGAACAACACACGTACATGTAAGTACAACATCTCTTATTTATTAACAGTGTAATGTAATATATTTTCGAAATACTTCGTATTACAATTTTTTAAATTTCTTTCTATCAAAAATACAACTAATTTGTACAATAATTAAAACAATATGCTCTATTAATAAAATATCACGAACTCACCGCAATATATTATTTAGTGCTTTTAGAAGTATTTAAAAAAATTCAGCATATAATTTTAAAAACTGATAATATCAATTTTAAGCGTTTTTTGAAAATCTAAATACGAAATATTTTAAAATATCGATGTAAATTGCAGAAAAAGCCCTTTAAGCTTTTCTAGGACTTGACGTAAAGCATCCGTAAGGCATTTGATCAAGTCAGCTTATCGATTTCCACAAGGTTATCCAAATGACAAGTTATCATTGTTTTCACTGCTTTTGTCAGCCACATAAATAGTATTTTCTGCCTATTCTTACATATTATATGGAAAGAAAAGATGCTTAATTCATAACTTCAAAGAGAACTTCATCAGCAGAGCTTAATGTATTCACCTAAGCATGGATGAGGGTGATAGGTGGGGAGTGCAAGATCAAGAATTTGAGAGGGTGGTCTCAAAATGGTAAACTCACATTAGCATCTACGAAACAATGGGGTTGCTTAATTTATACATTAGAAAAGAGACGTTGCTGACATGTGAAACATGAAGAGGTCAAAGGAAATGTGGGACATACTCAAGAGACATAGTTATGAAGGGGATAACGTCAAGAAAGGCTTCACGCTTAACATTGCAGGTCATTTGTAATGTCTATAAAAGAGTTCGTTGGGTCTAACGTAATTAATTTTGTATCCAAGGAATTCCATGTTTATTTAAAACTGACTGTATATGATCGAAACTGCCGAACCTGTATACTAAGTTTATCTAAAATGTATCCGTAAACGTTATCATAATAATGTTTTCGCTTGATTACTTTGGTGAACATACTGTTGACAAATTAAAGAAAAAGTTCTTGAAAATGTTCTTGAAATTAATCCGACCCAATGAAGATATGAAAAACAGACATACAATTTCTGCTTGTATAAAACACGATTTAAAGAAATATTTTATCCTTTATGAAAACGAGTTCAATTCCATTGAACTCATCAGCATATTTTTAAATAGCATATTTTGCGCAATAACTACACCATTTCTTTTTAAGAACAATGCATGCTATTTTACAATATGATATACCGTAAATTTGTAAGAATTTAAGAATGTAAGAATTTATTATTGAAGAAGTTATAATATTTCTCGCATTTCTGTCAAGCAAAACTTCACTGAATGAAATGAAGTACTAATAGGTTTAATTTTAAATAAATTATAAGACGAGCTAATAATATAACATTTTCTTTTTTCATGTGTGCCACATTTGAATCTTGTATATTTTTTAAGATCAAATGTAATTCAATCAAACTTCTTTGAAAATTACATCTGTATGCCCTTAGAAAAGTTAAATATGCTAATTATCATTAACTAATATGTTGATTATTCAAATTTGCTAATAACAAAAGAACATTATAAAAATACATGTTATAACAAAGCAATTGAAGTTTAAAAAAAGCAGTTGGAAAACAAATGGCATTAGGCTTGCTTGTCAATTTCAGTGCTATAAACAGCACAATAAAGGTGCTTAACGAGCACATAAAACTGGCTTTTAAACAATCTGAACTAAAATGTTCCTGTTATTGTAATGCAAATTAAGGATCGAGGCTCATAAAAACGAAGTGAGTTAGAATGCTATGCATGAATGAGAAAGCAGAGCAGGTACTGCATGTAAACCATAAACTTCTCAATTACAACTCAAAGCTGTTTACAATGTGAACTACATATCACCAACACGAGATCGATAAACACAACAATAATTAAATATGATGATTGAAAAAAATGGAAGATCATGTAAATGTGCGGCTATTGTACTATTTATGCAATTCATTAATACACAAACATACCTGTTATCGAACGAATATTTTTCTGTTATCGATACACTGAACTGGAACAGTTTGTTCAGAAATTAGTGAAGCAGATTTAAAATTTAAAAAATTAGGTGATGTAATTGTTAAAACATGTTTACTGTTTCAATTAAATTGAAAAAATTGGGGAATTTAAACGGTATTTAATTAAGATGAATCAGCCGAATTCTTTATTTTTACTTTTACGGTATTCATCGGTTTCTTTAACTGATACTTTGACCAATTTCCGTATCTACCAGGGCTATACTCACTCTAAAATACTTCCTTTATCCATTATAATAAGTCAGTGTTCGTCTGTTATCATTTAACTATCAGTGTTTGACTATTTTCAACTCATACACACAAAATGGCGCCTAAAATTCCCGAAGCACACTGAAAGGAAGCCAAAATGATTTTTACGATTTTTAATATATAATAATCCGCTCCTAAGATGAACAATATTAATGTTCTTTTATTCACAATTAGTTATTAGAAGTTAAATTTTGACCTTCCCACAGACCTTAAGCGGCACACTTGAAGACCCTTCACGGCAAACTGGTTTAAAACATTTTAAAAACTCCTCACAGATGACTAATTTGCAGAGAAGAGGAATCTACATGGGGCATCAGTTAAAACTTTCATAGAAGAAGCTGTCATTTAGTGGTGAAGAAGTTGCAAACATCAAAGATAACGAATATTGACTCCGAATACAAACTATCTCCAAATCGCTTTTTTCCTTTATTCCAAAAACTTGTTTATGAATCATTTCACGTTGTTTTCAATTTTCGGAAAGATAAACGCTTTAGATTATAAATTCCCTTATGAAAACAGTGACTTAGTATACTGCAATTTGTTTAAATTTAATTAACAAGAATAATATTCACTTCAGGGTATATTTTAGTTATGCACATGGCTAATCATAAATTTATGTACATGAACTTGTTTGATACTTCATCAATACCCATTAAACTAATTTCTAATCTCGTTTATCCACACAATTTATGCATATTATTAGTTTATTACGAATGATATGCCTAATTTTTGAGGATAATGTTGATATTCTAAATACGTTTTTGATTGAACAAAAAATCATCAGAATGACACAAATATTTATCTAATAAATGAAAAGGATAATTAAACCTTAAATCAGTTTTTAATATCAGCTCATGTAAACATAATTAAATATAATTATGAAAAAAAAAATAACCGTTGTTAATTTCCGTTTTACTGTAGCCTATATATACATCAGTGTTTTTGAACCTTTAATTACGGCAACCTAAAAAAGTCTTAAATTATCGCAGACAACTGATAAAGGGGGCTAAAATCGTCAAAGTATAGGGGAGACCGGGGCACAGTGGGGAAACGGGGCACAGTGGTACATCGCCTTTATATAAAGTGAAATGGTTTACAATCACAGAATAAAACCACATTTGGACAAATAAGCAGTGAAAATATGAAAGCTGCTGTAATTACAATTAATTTTAATCGTCTTTGTAATTTATACTTGGAATTTTACATTGACGTGCTGAATTAAACAATGAATCAATGTGGTGTTCTTTTTCTTGTAAAATGTGTCTTAATTTCGCGTGGACCACTGTACCACATGCCATGTCCCACAGTGCCCCGGTATAGAGCACAGTGGGACAGTCTGCGCAACCAACTTTAATCTTTTCTATAGCAAAAAAAAAACTAAAAGCTCTAAAACGAGGAGAAAATGTATACACAGATCCTGAAGGCTTCTATATTACTGTGTTATTCTTTTAAAACGCTAAAAGTTAAATATTTTTCCCAAAAATAAATGAATTCTAAAAAGTGTACCCACTGTGCCCCGGTCTCCCCTAGTATTTGCAACTGGAAAATGCTTAACTTCCCTACAGCAGCGCAGTCGGTCATTTTGCACTCTAAAGTACATACTACTCAAGCGCTTAAGCTTCAGGCACTTCCTATGCAATAAACTTGCTTGTACACTTGATGAAAACCTGTTAAAAACCCTGAAAACGCTAGCAATAAGATTTCGATATCACCCTGCTCGAGCATTAGGCTATATTAATTTCAGCAGTCAAATAATTCAAAAGTACGCGTTAATAACCGGTACGTGCAGACTTGCACTCCCCTGACATTTTTTTTCTTCGAAAAAAAAAATAATAAAATAAATGCTCGTTAAAATGGAGAAGCGCTAACAAACTGTCCCGAGTGCCCGGTCATAAACACGCACGCACGAATAAGTGGATTAACTGGAGTGATATTCCACGATATAAATGAAAGCCAGTTGATGAATATTAGCTCGAACCGCAATGTGCAAGATGGCGAAGCACATCCATAAAGTGCCAGCGCTGACAATAAACGCAGTTTTCACCAACCTTTTCAATGGGATGCAGCGGAGAAAGAAATATGCCCATAAAAACAAAGATCATAAAAACAGAGCCTGAAATGGGCCAGGCTTTTAATTAAAAATTTTCGCTAAAATGCGCTAACTTAGACCCGAACCGGATATGAGTTTCGATGACTTAAGACGCATTTAATGAGAGGAAAACGCGGGCTTTGGCAGATGGAAAAATATGCAATACCCCCTACGAAGACAACAACTCCCTGAAGCAATAACCCCCGTAACTGCCCCATAAACACGCCCGTCGATCATTGGTGCTGCGGGCTTCATTTGTCTGGTTGACAATGGCAACCGTTTCAAACAGCAATTTTATGCCAAAAAAACCCAGCGGAATATGGGCTAAGAATTGCTATAAACGACGAAAAAAGAATTGATGTAACTGAGACACGTTCCCCGACCGTGGAAAAATAATAGAACCAAGAAACACACCTATAGGTCCGCTGAGTTGATCAGGACAAATCACGGTAAAGGGACAAAACCGGATTCATGAATTTTGCAGGATTTGAGAGGGTGAGAACATCATTAATCCATCGTGAAGGGGTGACGGTTTTGAGAGGGGTCTAAAAACGGGATTGAATGTGAAAAAGATGCATAATGGACGTCCACTTCTAGGAATACTCTGCGAAAATCACCTACAAAGCCTACAAAAGCCCTGGGGAGGGGATCTGCGGAGTCAGAGATTCAGAGGCTCTGGGTGTCCACATCATTCTTTTCTCTTTAAATACGAAAATCGATGGATTATTTTTACGTAAAATTGGTGTATCACCATGCCCGTGAAAATGTTGGTCAAATATTCAATGCCAGCGTGTACAATAAAAATTTTCTCCAAATAATTGTATATATGTACAAATTTTACATAAATTGCTGTAATTATTTAGTCTTTTTTTCCATTTTCTTTGTGCAAAATAATTTGTTATTAAAATGTTTCTATTCTGTTAAAAATGTCGTTTTATAAAATGTAGGAGTTTAAAACCTAGTATAGCTAAAAAATTCCACTTTAAGTGGGACGTCTACTATTGCGATTCCTTAAAGGCAATAAAGAAAATGTTTAAAAGCAACAACATTGCTAATGGTCTGGTCTTTCAATAAATTTTGCATACAGCATATACTTATTCTTCAATGCAGTTTTCCAAAATAATTAATAAAGAATATTCTAAAATGCGAATATTCTAAAATGCCTTACAGCCTACTATATGTAAAAAATATTCCATATTGCCATTCTATCTATTCTTCTCTATTGAGAAAAATGAAAACTTTCGGTAAGATACACTAATAAATAATGATGAAAATTGGTGTTTTGAAACACTTATTGGTGTTACCATGTTTAGTTTAAGGTGTTTTATTTGTGTTATCTATATATAGTTGTTTAAAAATACCTATTGGTGTTTTAAAGACTACAGAAAGGCTTTAATTTATAACACCTTTAACAGTTTTTAAGCTAGCAGATCATAGGTGGCACATGGTATGTTTTAATTTAAAAATACTTTTAATGATATAATTTTGCATAAAATATGCGACAGCTTTTATGGTGCCTCATCTCAGCTGTTACGAAACACATTTTCTCAAAGTAGCTTGATAAAACCTTTAAAAGTGTAGTATTTGTGACAAGTCTAAACACCTTTGTTTTGGTTTAACAAAGCACCGATTTTATTTAGAGTGTATCTTTCAGATTGTTGTAGCTGTAAATTTCAAATCTCCAGCTAGCGAATAGACAAGCATGTGATTCCCCTGTTAATATTGTTTAACTTATAGGACTATTTGGCTAAAGATGTAATAGCCGATTCGAAATTACACAAGGCAGTGTTGGACATTGTCAATTCAATTCAACTCAGTACCAAACAGTCAGCAAATAAATGACATACAGCTGGTAGGGGGGTTGTACCCAATGAATCATTTCACAGGAATGCTCCTACGTCAGTAGCGACTTCGACATCATTGTTAAATGGATTGCCATGTCTTGCTATAAGTTCAGTTAATTTCTGCATCTTATTTTCGAGGAAACTAAAATACAGTAACCAAGTTTCTCACTAAATTTTTCCGTTTGTGTTACAGGAAAAGATAAATCTTCCACTATCAGAGGCATCACTGCCTTCATAGCAGAAACGTGTTTTCCATGACAGAATTCTTACAAGATTGCAAATTATTCCAGAGAGGTCGTCACATCTTGTCAGTGTTTCCCAAGGAACCTTTTGTGAGCGGCCAATCGTGTTTAACACGCGACACGCGGATAACTCGAGGACTTTGTTTTGTTTCAGCTCAGGCTTTCATCGTGGATGCAAGGAGAACAATGCGTTTACAGCAGCAAGACGAAATTCTGCGCAAACTTGCGGTATTGACAATTCAAATGAGAGACGCGATTATGGCAAGTTTGATAATCATTAAGCGTGGGGTAATATGCCTATTTGTATGCAAGACAGCACGACAGGCACCTACGCTTCCGCTCCCTATTCAGATTCAGATTCCCATTCGCCATTCCAGAAAGCAGATAAGATAAACGCAGTCAAGAGTATGGGTGTCCCAGGCCTGACTGCATAGCACGTAACACGCATTAGGCTAAGTAAGATAATTATGAAAATTGGTCTCCCTTTTATGGCGCAATAATATTTTCATTAATTTAAGCCATTTAATGGAATTAAGTGCATTTTAAAAAATGTACAAATAGGGGGTACGAGCCATCTAAATAGCCTTGCTTAGGGGTTATTGCAGATTCCAATGAGATTAATTGCGATAAGCCAAAATGGCAAATGTTTGCGCAACTCCATACCAGAGTAAAAAAATATCGCGTTGGATTTTCATGTTATGTTTATTCGACATTTTCCGGAAGACAATGCTTGAATCAGTGCTGCACACAGGGAAGGGGGAGGATTATATGATTGTATTTGATTACCCCCCGGTCAGCGCAAACATGTCATATATGATAGGGTGACAATGCCCAATGTACACTGACAAATGCAAAACCGAGAATAAGTAGAGAAATATACAATTTAATTCACACTAATTTATTTGACTATATGAGTATTCAAGATAAGTACGTCACAAACCCCTCTCTCCTTCCCCCACAACAATTTTTGATAAAAATTAGCTTATATCATAACAAACTACTACATGTCACATACACGTACTACAGTAGAACCCCTCAAAACTGATATTGTTGGGACCTTGTGCTTGGTATTACTTTAGAGGGATTATTAGATCCGAGATAGATTATTTTAACTATGGAGCCTGAGTTGGGACAAGCAGTCTGTATTATTTTACAGGGGTTCTATACTGTATATATTAATTTTGTTCAATAAAAACATGCTATGTAAAACCAGTTATCAGTATAATACCTTTACTATAAAATTTCAATACTATTCTTCACGTGATATGATATAATTTTTAAATTAATTTCATATACTTAATATATACATATAACAAAGTACCAATTTAGTACACCTATATGACTTTTAAACACACGCAACAGTAGACAAAATACTGATGGTGTAATGAGGGGATTTCCCATATAGAATATCTGTAAGGTCTAAAAACGTTGTGCTGGAGTTCAAAAATACTAGCAGTGGGGATATCCATCATGGCTTAAATTATAAGCTCAGGCCTAAAGGTGTTTAAACTGCAGATTAGGAACAAATGGAGAGATCCAACCCAGACTAAGTTGAGCCCTAAGAAAT
>JAQGBW010003623.1:0-15809 GCA_034698625.1 Julus scanicus | reverse complement strand
TTTACATGTTTTATTGACCATTTGTCAGTTGTACTCAATGAGAGTGTGAAATAAAATAATAATAATAATAATAATAACACGACGTATAAAAATATGATAACAGAGCTACTCGATAACATATACCAATATAAAATATTTGCATATTCTAATGTTTAATTAAATGAAAACATGTGCATTACCGAACTACCCATATACAGATCGAATCTACAGGGTGGGTCAATAAAAGTAAGCCAACTTTATAAAAATCATAAAATGGTTATTTGTTAAAGGAATTTATTCAAAAATGTTTACATGTGTACTTAAATAGGATATAAAAAAATTCCCTACATTTTTCAATTTGTGTTCAAAGTTAGCACCTTTCTCCGGAAACAGTTTCAAAAATAAACTTTTCATGATTTTTATAAAGTTGGCTTACTTTTTATTGGACATGTTTAGACTTGTATGTGCCATGCTATAATATATAACCATGTATTGACCATATTTAGCTCTTGGATAACCATTCTTAAACTTCGAGTTTCCATATATATGGGTTATTCTTAGAATTCAAGTTTCCATATATTTGTCATATGGACTACAGAAGCCAGGAGTAGTGTCTAAGCCCTATATGTAAACGTACACTCTACATATATACATAGTTTTTCCACATGTTCCATCCAAAGAGATGGACGAACACCTTAGTATTTACGGTGTTAAATTTCTTGTCTAGTGTTATATCCGGTAGAATAATTCCTACATTCCCAAACAAGGCTCATACATGTTTTCCCAGCTGAGCACCTTACCAATATACAATTTAAATACTACATCCATCACCGAAAACCAATATTTGGACGAGGAAAAAACTAACTGTTTTGAGGCATGTTCAATCCGAAAATTGTGTGTAAAATCATGAGTTTAATTTGGTGGAAGTTTGTCCTCGGCCGCGTCGTGTGCGTGAAGTGGCGTCGGAGGGCGCGACCGTCGCCGATCGATCCTCGGTTTGAGCATACTGGCGTCTTCCCGGCCGCCTCTTGCAGTTGGTCTCCGCCGCCGTCAGACCGAGTCGCTGCCGTAGCTCCAGATTCGCTGCCGCTTCAAATTGTTGCTCGCCGTGCGAGCCGGATTCATCTGTTGAATCTTCTCTTTCGCCATCGTTCTGGATTGTGCACTCCCAACTACTTTTTGCTTCAAATTTTCTTTTCATCGGAGAGAATCAGCGAGGGAATTACGCTAAGCACCGTTCATTTCATCAGGGAAATTCATCGAAAGTATCGAGCTTTTTTTTTAGTCCTTTGAAATTATACGAAATTTCAACGGAATCGTAACTGGATTCCGGTTTTCTCTAAAATTTCAATCGAAATTCGACAAAAAAATTATTTCTCAAATACTGATTTGTTTTTTCCCTCTTCAGCGTATTACTATTTAACCGGAAGCTGATGAAAATGTAAATTTCATCCATAGTTGATTATCGAATTTTGCCAAGCGCTTCTTGGTGTTATCTCGAAATTCTCTAGTTTTTTTTAAAAAAAAAGTATTTAGTGTATTGTATTGTAAATCATGTTTTCAACTTAGAATATTTGCGAACAGAAATTTGTCGAATTTCGTTATTTTTTTTTATTTTGCTGAGTTCATAGTTTTTTTCCGAATTATCATCAGAATCAAATTTTCTCGTACGATTATATTTTCGGATATTAGTTCGCCTTGATTCGTGAATTTTCGTTCGACATTGATCGAATTTTCTCGCAATTCGTAGTCGTATTCTGCAATTTTGTGTGTGAAATTTCGTGTTTTCGGATACGATTGTTAGAACTAACGAATTTCGGATGTTCAGTGAACAATGTCCACGTCATTTAGTTAAATAACTCGTGCTTGTGCAACCGGATGAGAATTCGCATTGGTCACTGAGGGATTTTTGCAAATCATGCCTCTTCAGAATCTTTCCGAATCTCGAATTTCCCGTGGATTTTGCGCGTCTTGATTGCCTCCTGGTGTGTCTCGTCGTCAGTATGTCGTCCACGCAAGGCGTTTACTATGTCCGAAGTTTCCGGTGGTAATGCCCAGCAGCAGCAGCACCACCGCCGCACGACCATCGGAGGGAAACCGTACTAAAACCCTTCGCCGCTGACCCCGGACACTCCGTCTCTTAAACCTCCTTTCGGATAGTCACTTCCATCTCCACCCCCTACTACCAAATGGAGCCCCTAGTGGACGAGGTCAACCGCGTATCGGTACGGGTCAAGACCCCGGTCATCCGCGAACCTCACTGCGAAATTTCCGTGTTTTTTCCCCCAGAGGTCGGGGTCAGCAGCGGCGACGATGGCGCCCCCGACAGCATGTCGGCACCCAACGAAAACGGTTTTTCAAGCATGGGGGACACGGACCAGGAGGAGTACCTCCCGTACCCAGGGTTCGCCCCCATCTCACTGGGCTATTTTCAACAGACGGCCCGACCCAGGTCATGGTGCCTCGTCCTAATCACCAATCCATATCCTTTTTTATCGAAATTTAACATTTTACACTCCTACATTTTTAGATATTTGGGGGTTATCGCGGGTTTATATGCTTGGCTTATAGCTTCATCCTTTATGGATTGCCCTCGGAGTCCGCAAAACGGATTGTTAATGTGTCTAATTCAGATAGGATTTTTAGAAAGTTTGAGTTTTTTGAGATATTTGTGGTTGAGATTTGAGACACCCTGTATAATTGTTTAACACGATTAATGATTGATCTACATGTTCTAGACTTATTTTTTCGTATGATGAGCAAAGTATTTAAAACTTTCCACATTTTAAATGCATCCATTTATAGTCTAATAGAAAAAAAGCTTGAAGTAACCTTCAATATCTTCCCCCACAAATTACATAAATTAGGTTCATTTACGCATATCAGTTACGTGTCAGTTCCGAATTCGTATCAGGGTTACAACTGAAGCAAAATTAATCGACACTGCGCCGGAGATGTGTAAATACTTCAGCAGAATTCTAAGAAAAAGTATGGCACTGAAGAGATTTCCCTGAACTGAAACAGAACGGACACATATCTATTGTGTGTTAATGGACCTATATTGTTAAAATAACACGAAGTTCAGTTTAGGAGATAGGACAATTTTAAATACAATATACTATGTGAATTATTTGAATATTTAAATATTTGAGTTTTTGATGCCCCGGGTTTTTGGACTGATGACCACTGATGAGGTCAAATCATTACGTCATCTATGTCAGGGGCACTATTTTCCCTCGGATCAGCCTTGCATCATATTCATCATGGATTTATCAACAGTATGAGCTCTGACTGTAAACCCTTTCTGATACGGGATTTTTCTTCGTTTCAAAAATCCATGGATGTTCGTGACGAATTACTAAGTTGGACTTAGCGAATGAAGCATTAATATTTAACCCGTGAAGCCATTTCCATTTTTCCCTTTTCAACGACAATGCTTTAAACAGGTAAGGCAATCATTTGCATATTATAATGTAGTTTAGCTAATTGACGGTGATCCCTTAATGCTATAGCTATAAGCATGCCCTAATGATATAATCACGTCATGTTTTAAATTTAACCAAATTTTGCCTATTGGTTCGTTGCCAAGGTGATTTGCTTATTTTCGACAAGGCTAGTCATTAACGTCATAGCTCCTCATTTTAATCTCGCTAATTTTAATAGCTTGTACGAAGATCTTAAGAGGTTTCCTTAGGCACTATAAGAATATGCCAGTGTTTTTATACACAATGTCTGCCTTTTTATTTCAGCTATTTCCCTATTAACATAGACGTCGATTAAAACAACTGCTTAATGGCTTTTCATTTAATATAGGGGTGGTCACGCTTCTAATTTCAATTGATTAAAAAATGTATTTGGTTGAAATGTGCGAGGTGTTAAGAGAGCGCATGCGCACATGAACAGTTCAACAGATTTTGCGCATATTCTCCTAAAATAAATACATTATCTCAATATTATAATTAAACTAAGGATGGTCACGCAACTAATGTTAGCCGAATTTGCACAAATATTTCAACCGATTTTATGCAAATTAAATTCTCTTAAAAGAATACTTTATATTTTCATTAAATTCGTATTGGTCACGCAACTAATTTTAGCCGATTAATGCCCGATTTTCTCTTACCCGAATATCGTCTGCTACCATATAAGTTAAGGTGTGAGCATGCGCACTTTAGCTCTTTTTGTAGTGCGAATACATAAGTCGAATGTGCCTAGTTGCTGACGTCACAAAGTCAGTCCTCTGTCGAGTAGGCTAATATGTGGGAACCCGGCATTTTGCATAAATCGGTTGAAATGGTCACTTTTTTGTACGGCCTCCCACATTTCAACTGATTTGACGCCAATTCGTTTTATATTCAATTAAAATTAGTGGCATGACCACCCCTAGTTTAATAATACTGATTATTTTAAAAATCATTTGTCTCTGAATTTCTAAAGTATATATATTCTATGAAATGTAATCAATAAAAACATTAAAACATTCACATGAATATGAAAATGAAAATAGCTAAAAAATCTTGGAACTGAAAAGCAAATATTTCCTTTCAAATTCGATTTTAAATTATTTGTTTACTATCTTTTTTTTTAAAAAAAAATAGCTAGAAATGCACTATATCATTTAAACTTAAAGCAGACTTAAGTCTATACAGGGTTCTAAAAGCTATAGAAGCATATGAATTTCTAACGAAAAGCTGCGTTTTGTGTTGAAAACTCATTGTTTTTACGATTAAAAAGCGGGAGTGTGTTCCTGATATGTAATTATCACCCCACCACGACACGTTTAAAACAGACTGCTGTTATTTCCGTATTCATTGAAGCAGAAAACGCGTACTTGTTATCATTTCGCTTCATTAAATTTACGAAATGTGAGCTATTCAAAAAGCCTTGCTCGTGACGTGCTCCTCCTCTTTCTCCTTCTGTTTTAAACTTTTTTGTTTTTAATGAAAAACCTTTTGTTTCATCTATTATTAGTATATTATGTCGATATTCTATGTCGCGATGTTGGACCCAGCAGGTATCCGTATATTTTTCGTTAGTGGTCCCAGTGGGTGTCCATACATTAAGTGTACGTACTGCCTATTAAAAGTGTGTCTATGTAACTACTGTTCTGAAAAGTAATGTTCCGATGACAAACGAGGAGAGATTCTTGCCTGATGAATTACTAATAATATATCCACGTCCTGGCAATGCAGAAAAAGGGAGTGAAATTCACACCCGCAGACGTTTAATGAAATTGTGCAAAAATAATAAGACATCTATTCTGCAAACAAGATGGCGGCGGCTGTTGCTATACTTTGTGACAAAATGGAACTGAAGCGTATACGTGAAGATTTATGATTCGTAATCAACTTGTTCGTGGATCTACGAGGTATTTACAAGCCAAAAGTCCAATTACTGCCTGTTGTTTCATGCCCGTTTAAGCTCGTGCTTTTTGTGCGATAAATTACGGTTCCAAAGACTAAATAAATATCAGACACCTTGTGAATGAAATTTGGCGCCAATACAGCTTCATCTATGTATAAAACGCAAAAAAAAATCTTAGCCAAGGTTTTTGCACTTTGTTGGCACTTAGTCGTAAAACTACTACATAAATCCACTAACAATTTGTTACATTACCTGGTTTTTTTTTTACGTCGTGTGTGTTACTATAATAACGATGGGTTTGTTACACCACAACTCACTTGGATGTTCTAACACATCTTAGATGTGGAAGATGGTTGTCGTACCCAATCATTTCAGGATAATGCTCCTACGTCAGTAGCGACTTGGATATCATTGTTAAATTGAGCTTTTACATAATGTGGACATTTGCCATCGTCTAATCTAATCTAATCGCATGCAAAACGAAGGACCAATAGTAAGCATCCGTCTCTGGACACGAAGCTTGGTCAAAGGATTTGATTGATTGTCTACTCCTATAGTGGTCGTAAGACGCTAAGAGGGATCACAACCCTATCCTTTTTAATGGGTCGGGTTTGTGAAGATACTCACAGTTGAATGAGGGAGGTTTGGGTGGGGGTGAGAATTGTTTTTGGTGGCTTGATAGATCAGCAAGGGCATCCGCTTGTCGTTTTTCATTTTTAAATAGTAGATTATTTAAAAATTAATATAAAAGTTTGAAAAATGTCTGTTATTTTGCACACGCTGGGGGTAATCGCCCGTAACAAATCTGGCTGCAATATACTGGACCTTCTCTATATCCTGAATATGA
The DNA here is from genome assembly GCA_034698625.1 of Julus scanicus. NCBI lineage: Eukaryota > Metazoa > Arthropoda > Diplopoda > Julida > Julidae > Julus > Julus scanicus. The sequence goes on along the minus strand of JAQGBW010003623.1, from coordinate 9,619 downwards.
ACCATCCTGTGAGGGTTCCAAAAATAATTATGTGAAAGGAGAAAAATGAATAGTAATTTTAGATGTTGCTAGAACAATGGAAATATAGTATTTGATATTGCTGTTATATCACATACAGTATGATTTGTTGGTCCGGAAAAGCATTGTGCGATTCTTCAGGAATGATTTAGTGTCACTTTTTTTTTGTACTTTGAATACACTTGGTATATTGAAGAAAGCAAAACCTTCATTAATTGTACGATATCTTCAGACTGTTCTCATATAATTATCGATTGCGGTCTAACGAGTTTTTCTTCCAAATTAATTTAATATAATTTTGCATTTTCCAATTTCTGCATGCGCCTTTTTGCCTAAATGACTTCCTTCGTTTATAATGCCCGTGATAATAAAAATATGAAAAGAAAATACGCCAGTGTTGCGATGTGTTCGTGTGATATCGAGCATTAATTTATGCCTTAGAAAGCAATTTTCTTAGCCTTTAAATGCCTGCCTCTGAAACCAAACGGCAATCTCATGTGCAAAGAATAAGTTGCTCATATGCATAATCTTGTATTTTATATGATTCAAGTTGTATATACTTAGAAATAATAGCTACGATCTATATACTGTAGAAACTTAGGCGAGTGTAAATTGCTGACATTAACACTGGATGGATAGAAAACCCTCCCAAAATAGGCCATGGTGATTAAAATACCAAGATTTTAGCGAGTATTTTTCTATTCCACTGAATGTTTCTTACGTTGAAAGAAGTTTAATTAACTTCCCAACTTAGGAACTTTTTGTTCTCTGAAATTGAATTCAACGATATTTCGGCTATGCAATGGATCTTGTGCATGTAGCGCTGTTTGTAACTTTGTACTATCACAATATTAGGACACTTAAGAACATACTTTATTTCAGAATATCTTTGAAGTTTCAATTTTCTCGGCCATTGAAACTAGACATCTTTTAAACCATTATATATAAACAAGTAATATATATTAACCACTTGTAGGAGATTAAATTACCACAGCAGTAAGTTTTAACTTTAGTTTTAAGTTCTGCCTTAGGTGTTATTACTGTCGCCACAAAGTAACCGCTATTATTCTAGGTGAAGTTCAACAAAATTCATCTCAATGTTCATGAACAGATAATATTTCTAGAAAATGATGTATGTACACGTACAGTAGGTTATTTAAAATACGGAATTCTAAGTATAGTTTGGCCTTCATTATGCAATTATTAAGCTAAAGTTTTCGTTGGTTTTTGCAAATAGCCAAGTCACGGAATAGTTTGGACCAAAGCAGATTTGGATAGATTATGCAAATATTTTCAGATAAATCAATTCAATCCCCGCAAGGCCATGCGAAATCCATTTCGTGACTTGGGTTATTGTCTTGACACATTATAAAATCTGCTTTCCAATGTTCGCAATGTTTTATAGCAATTTATTCAACTTTTCCGACGGTCTTGTACAACTGTTCCAGTAGTTGTGCATACACATTTCCTCCAATTTTGTGCCGAATGTCTAACCGGTAAACTTTCCATGCCACCTGTATGGCAAATGCAACGAAAGGTTATTTTTCCTATTTGGACTTGGTGATAATTTTAGTTTTACATTTTGTCTAAACTCCCTGAGAAGTACATATTTCTACTTGTTCTTTTCATCGGTTTATTGCTGCCTTTGCTGATGTTGCTTTTCTTGGTAGTATTTTGAGGCGATGCAGATGCTCTCGTCTTATGTATATTTCCATCTGATAGAGACAAGAATTGCTGTTTGTATCGCGACGAATCATAAAAATGCAGTCGGCCATTTGCAAAAATGGAGCCATTTTTAATGGATTTCTTATATTTCTTTTGGGACTCTCTTGACGTGCCTGTCCCATGTAATATTTAAAGAGGCTGCTGCGCAAGCCACTTTTTTTTTCTTTCCTCTTCCTCATCGCACTTTGCACTTGGTTTTTTCTTCTTTCTGAACCAAAGTCGATAAAATGCATTGCATTTACTAAGTTTCACATTGACGAGGCAAACCGCAACACCTGCTGTCTACACTGCGGACGAAGCTAAGGCCATACTAGCCTCACAGAAATATTTAATAGCCAAACAGGTACAGAAACATCATTTCGCCCAAGGTTCTTGTGCAAGTTTAATCAATGGCTTGATGAGGAATGTAGAACACCACTGGCGGGAATGGTGGAGCTGTTATAGTATAGTAAACCACGTATGTAAGAAGTCTTGTCTCGAATACTCTAAGATAGAATCCGAGAGTATTTGAGACATAGGTATGTAAACTCCAAGCTTTTTCAGCTCATAAGGCAGTTGCTTATACACGGAGTTAAAGACTACAATGCCCTTTTATGCAATGCTGTACTATTTATGAGACAATTTCTTAACACACCATACTCTCTTCCTACTCAATATATATATATATGTAGGTTCTTGGTGCGGAAGTTTATGACTGCTATTTGCCTGAATCATGCTGTGATTTGATTCAGTCGCCCATTAAACTTTAATCTTTGAACGACTATTTTGATGTATATAGATTTATTGAAGAAATTAGCCTAATAGGTGGCACTTCATCGCTAAGCGCCATCTATATTCATATGCGAAAGTTATGTGGACAGTTTAAGCCACGCTATAAGAGCCTTGTGTGGAATTTCATCTAGAATACCACGCAACTGGCATAAATGCAATAATAGAGAAATGTAAATTTGCATTCAAAAATTCTGATTAATGGCACAATAGATTTTGTGGAGTCCTCGAAGCTGTCATTTTCTCTTATATAAATATCATGGCATTCGCCCCCTGTCTTCGTTGGTGGTGGGGGGAAATCGAAAGACAATTCATTATTGTAATGTAGTTTGAAGGCAGGACTAAGCCAGGGCTAATGTATTGGTTTTCTGAGTGGTTATAGGCAGAGAGGGTGGCTTCAAAGATTGGGGTGGGGGTGCATTAACGACGAAAAAAGTGGGTTGCCTTTCTGACTAACTTCTTACGCCTTTGTAACATTGATTTTATGTTCCCTTTATGTACATAATCATTTATGTAGGCAACCCGATATAATGGATTGCATTACGCTAAAGATCCAGGCCGTAATACAGGCCTAAACACAAATACGTACGAGCCTTTAAGCCAACGCTAGACATATGGATCAGCGTCACAGGTTTTTTTTAAAAACTTCTTTTCTACCTATTAAATCAATTAAATCGCGGGTTCAACACGAATTATTTTTAAGCCTGGAAAAATAATTTCATAAATAAATAGACACGTACTACTTTTATTTACAGAACATGCTAAGAAGGACTTGTTTGTATATAAAATTACACTTGGCGATTAACACTATTTTTTACTACTTATATTTGACACCTACTCTGTGGTGTCTAGTTAGTAACTATTGAGGACATTGTTTATACTTGTTTAACTGTACAAATGAATCGTTCGGGTTTAAAGGTTAAAAGATTTTTCTAAGTAATTCCATAGCGTGAATTTGGTCATACTTGATTGAGACATCAATAAAGTCGCTTTGTTTACTTTTATAGCACCATAATTTCATGAAGAGCAGATCAAACACGATTAACTAGAAGAGTCGATTAGTTGGTGGCGAAAATGGCTGAATTTTCCAACCATGTTGGCGGTAAGACATGGATTTCAGTGGACAAATAACAGCGACATTTCACTCAACTAAGGGCAAAATTTTAAAAGCAAAGCAGAGTTAAGTAGGTGCAGGTCTCATGTTGGATTAGCGTGCTTATTTCATCCGCTACATTTTACTGGCAAAAATCAACACAAAGTTCAAAGGAAAAATTGTCACTGGCTTAGCTGAAATGTGACAAGTTTACGTAAACACGAAACGTCGGCGAATCAATTAGTTGGTTACGATGTTGGCTTTATGGTGCTGAAATCCCTGTGGGGGGAAAAATCCTCCAAGCAGGTATTCAGGGACAGCTTATATGAAATTCTTATGAACTTCTTAAACATGTTCATCGGTTTCAAATAGAGGTTTCGAGAGAAGCTGGTTCAAAATAATTCCAGCTATTCTTGCATGATTAGGAATTTAAACTTCAATTCCATAGAAATTCGATTGGAAACATTTCAACGGTGTCATAATTAACATTCAAGAGGCTGAACGTTGATTTTTGACGAAGCATAATAATCTATCTACATGGAATTATTTTTTAGGAACAGGAAAGCAACAAAATTGAATGCTAACATATGTCGCTCGAAATCACTAGTGTGGAAGCGTGTAAACTGATAAAGGACGTAGCCAGGCTGTAAAACGGGTTAAAACTATCATTGCATGGTTTTACTTTTATGTCTTTACCCCGTTGCAAAAATCTAATCTGATTAAGATACGAAAATCAGCTGGGTGTGCTGTGGGGTTGTCAACTAGCGAACCTTAGGGTTTTAACATGGTTTTATCCGGGGCATTTAACACGCGACGAATATGCCATTAAAGTACATTTTTCTTCAGCGCTATTAATATGGCGATAGGGTTGAAATGCAATGGAGTTCTGGAGCATCCGTTTCAGGATAAATGGAAAAAACCCATTCGCTATAGAATGCATTTTAACTAGCGTTTTTATAACGCAAAATGAAGGATGATGACTATTAAATCACAACCTTTGATGTTCGTGCCAGACATAAAGAATACTGAGCTGGTAATTTAGCGATTTAGCCTAACATCGCCATTACCAATATGTAAGCTATTCGTGCACCATATAGTGAGTAAATAGGCAATGCGTATACCCGGGTGGGAATATCATGATCGGGTCATGTATGATTTTTATATAAATGTCTAGACTATTTGGCAAGTCTGGACATGTAAATGCATGCATGGCTATATTTGTTAATTCGCACACGTCTTTTCATGGCAATATATATATCTAGCATGTTTGTATCCCTAATGCCATACAGTAGTATATGGTGAATACATGTATACTATATTGCAGTTTTTTGTGGCCCATATACTGTATTTGTAATATGACTCTTGATGGTTATATGGGCATGTTATCTTATCTACCCGTGGAGTCCTGTGAAATATTCGGGTGTAGTGTTGATATAATATTTATATATCCGTCAAGATGGAAAACTTTCTTTAAACACAGAGGTTTAATCTTTAATAAATGATACCTTTTCTTCCACTCATTAGATAAATAAGCTCATTAGTACTCTGAGCTTAAAATACAATGTGCACCATTATTAAGTTTGTGCATTTGGATTCTACTAATTAAGACGTACAATTTGATACGTCACATGGCTAAGACACCATTCACGGGGAACTAGTACTCCAACCTAACACAACCATTCATATGCCCTTTTGGCAATCTACCAATATAATCAAGTTTAGGATTTTTGTGTTTTGCTTGTTAAGCTGGATCACAACCCTTTCACTTTCAATGGGTGAAATTTTAAAACAAAAAGAGATTAAGTAAAAATAAAAATTGTTTAAAATAGCTTGATAAATCAGCAAGCGTATGATGATGATGTCGTTTTTTCACTTTGAAATGGTAGATTTTTTAAAAATTAATAAACAAGTTTGAAAATTAACAGACATTTTTCAAACTTGTTTATTAATTTAAAAAAATCTATCATTTCATAGTGAAAAACGACATCATCATACGCTTGCTGATTTATCAAGCTATTTTAAAGTAAGCTTACCCACTTTGGTCTGCATGTTTGAAATGCGTTTTCAAACATACACACAAGGGTGGAAATGTAAATTAAAAATGCATTCGTGCTTAAATTAAAATTTTCGTTTAAAGATTGAACCTACGTGTTTTTAATGATTTTCGGACACCGATGCACTGGCTTTAATTTTGTTGTATAATTGATAAGATGGAGAATACTGAAGAATTCTGTATAATTTCTTTTTCCTTACGAAGCACACTTTTGAAAGTTAATTGTTTTTTGAATGCCAGGGTACTGGACTACGTTTTTTTAACGTTAGCATTGCGCCACACTTTGCATCAATTATTTAAATGCATGCTCGATAACATGCACTTTTAAAAGGCCAACTTTTCTATCGATTTTCGGGACTATTATTTGGACAGTGCGCATTTATCAACGGCAATTTGTTGCTATAAAACTAAGCGTATAGCATGCGAGAATGCATTTATAGACATGTATAAAACAACTACATTCGTATGTGCATACCTGCATGGATGTGGTGGCTTTTATATTCGCATTATCTTGTCAATGTTGCAATGAACTCGATGCCAAAAAGCATGCACTTGGCATAATAATCTCATAAATATAGCACTAAAGGAAGACCTTTGTTCACTTTATTGTATTTCGAAATTGATGAGAGAGAATCTATTGCCAAATTTCACTTGATGATTCCTGAGGTGGGCTTGAAAGAGGTCTTTTTCTTTATTGCTTTTCAATATTTGGAAGCCATTTTACAAAATGGCCGACTGTTCGACTGTTGCTTTACAAAGACATTGTTGTACCGGTCCTTTATTTTGTCTGGACTTATTATAACAGTAAATAAATAAATAAATAAATATGCGCACATATCTGTAAAAAATCGTTGTTTTGGACGTTATTTTGAGTCCAGATGACAGATGAACAATTCCAGTTGAATCGCCACTGGAGATAAACGTGTCTAGCCATGTTTGGGCGCCATTTTTAATCTCGATATCGGATGGCTAACCTATGACATCTTATTGGTTTTGTTGTTCTAATTGTCACATCTTTTATCATGTACTTTATATTTACTACATCCATTTAATTTATCCATCGTTCAGAAAGGCAGGTGTTGAAAATGCATCGTTGCAATTTAAGGTCAATACGTGACATTAAATACAATTTAATAGTTGTGTAGACCTTATAAATACACATTTTATGTCTCGCGAGCTAATGGCCTTGGTCGTTATCATAATTAATCAATTAATGTTCTGAAAAAGGAAATCAACTTTTATGTAGATCGTGGAATAATACAGGATATCCTTTGGATGCTGCAATACGTATACACATGCATGCTTTTTAATCATTAAATTAATTGATTAGATCGCGAAATAATAATAATAAAGTTTCGGAGCCATCGTTGGTAGTTACGATCGCGATACATTAAATAATCAGTCTCATGATGACCAGTGGCTCTTCTGATATCGCCGAATTAATTGCCCCGAGGCACGTTAATGTTGTGTATACATTTAATAGTTGCTAATAAATTGCGTGTATGTTGATTTATGGCATTAACTTCATAAAATAAAGTGCACGGGCGAGTCTATTGCAGTGGCAAATTAAATTTTGGTAGTCATTAAACTTAAGGACTACTTGGGCATGACACGTAAATGCTTAACTAATGAAAGATTTCTTTATTTTCAAGTTGGGCTTGAAAGTATAATTGAAAGTTGTGGCATTCAATTTATTTATAGTAGAATTTTGGAGTACATACAAGTAAAAAAACACAAGGGGAAGGTTCTGGAAATGTTCAAATGATGGGAAATCTTTTGTAACTTCGACGGTAAATTGGAGGTGTCTAGTGCTATTATGATAAATGTGAAATCAACGTGGGGGGCTTTGGGGGATATTTCAACTAACTTGAGATAAAATAAAAACAATGGAGATAAGCCATCAATTATACATACGTTTCTAAAGTTCCTTTTACAAATGATATTTGCTGCGCTTTAATGAAGGCGCTTTTGGGATGTATAAATTAGCCGTCATGGCTCGTTTACTTGCACATGTTGTCTCCACCGAGATTTCATAAATCACACTTTTTTTGTACTCGTATGTAGCCTTCCTATTCCAGTTGGTTTGTTTGCATTTAGTTAAACGTGTCATAATTTGAAAATGTAACCTTTTTCATTTTCGCCTCGATTATTAAAATGTAGGGCGATGGCATGCCAGTTGGGTGTGGTCTTCTTTATTCATTCGCTCAATTATACGGGGATTAGTAAAGGGCATTGCCCTTCCCAATAATATAGGCCTACTCTTCCTACCTGTGTTACAGGGGTGCATGTCTTGTCGTTAAAACACAAAATTTGTCCTTTCCATTTTCCCATTATGGATGATAATTTGAAAAATTGTACAAATTTTCAACTCATGTCTTACTTTTTGGATTTAATACCTTGGTAAATTTAATAGAAATTACAAGTGGAATTTTTAAATATGGCGATTTTTTATGGAAATTTCCAGTTATCGTAAACTCGAGCCAAATCAGTCTTTTAAATCAGTGATAAATGTAGTGAGGAGTCTGTAATTCCTCATCCTTATAAGTTACTAACTTTGTATACAACATAATTAACGTCATGCTTAATCCACGGTTACTAAAGACCTATTAAGCTTAACATCACTAAACAAATCCCAATCTCGTGCAGGGATGCTTACTTCATATTTATCTGGGGGGGAGGGGGGGGGAAGAAGGAGATTATGATGTCACCCCATTGTCATTTGATCCTTTATAATTATTCTCTTGGTTACTAATACGAGCTTATACTGCACTAATGGCAATCGTTTATAGGGAATTAATGGACGTTGACATTATTAATAGAATTGTCAAAAAGGTAAGATTTCACCCTGTTATTAAGACCATTCATTTTATTTATTCTTTTGTATTTCCGGGTGGAAAAGGTTCATCTTTTTTTCCCAGTATTTAATATTTATATATTTGTTTTTCACGAATGAATTTTGGATGAAGTCCGAGACTTAGTTTGAAAATTTCGTTTTATTAATTGGACTGTTCTTCCCCTCGAGGGAAAAAAAAGTTTAGCCGAGGTTTTCATCTTATTAGGACTCGAATGGCAATCGATATTATAATAAGCCTCCACGTGTATATCACTTGTTATAAGACAGAGACTGTGCTGTTAGTGTTGTATATCCAAACAACATTATTGCGGCCATATTGAACGCGCATTGTTTGCTTGTTTGGAGTAGAAATCGATGAAAAAGGATGAACATGCAACAACGGAATCGCGTTTACACGAAACAATGGTCGTGCAGCTAAAAAGTTGCCAAAAATGGATTTTAGTTTCATTTTCTTTAGGGTTTTAATTTAATGCTTCAAATGGGATTTTCATGGAGATACTGTATACAGGGTGTGTCTACGCGTGCTAGTGCAGGGAGTTCCAACTTTTCCGCAGGTTCCACAAAAGCACTTCGACACCAACCTGTGTGGTGCAAATGTACTTAGATTAGTACTTTTACATACCTTTAACAAAAATGAACGCTCTTGTGTACAACAAGAGTACAGTTTTCTGGAAATAATTAAATGTTTATGGTTTTGATGTTTTCTCTTGAATGTTGCCCAGGGTCGTTAAACTCTTAGAATGCATGGAATCTTGGAATGAAATGTTTGAGATGAAATATCTTGGAATGGAATCTTCCAGATGAAATATCTTGGAATGGAATCTTCCAGATGAAATAGCTTGGAATTAAATCTTCCAGATGAAATATCTTGGAATTAAATCTTCCAAATGAAATATCTTGGAATTAAATATTCCAGATGAAATGTTTAGAATGAAATCTTCCAAATGAAATGTCTTGGAATGGAATCTTCGAGATAAAATGTCTTGGAATGGAATCTTCCAGATGAAATGTCTTGGGATGAAATCTTCGAGATGAAATGTCTTGGAATGGAATCTTCCAGATGAAATGTCTTGGAATGGAATCTTCCAGATGAAATGTCTTGGAATGG
>JAQGBW010003622.1:0-15811 GCA_034698625.1 Julus scanicus | reverse complement strand
CCTGGCGTTGGTGTTTAGCCCTCGTGTTGCAGAAATAGGCCAACGTTAAAAATCAACAAACAAACAAACAAACTATACTTTATATACTACATGCTGCACTGCACTATCACGCTGTAATTCTATTATCACACTATAATTCAAACATCGCACTGCACTTCAAATATCACAATGTACTTCAAATACTATATAGTGACATTATTATGCCGATGAAACGCTATAAAAATCTACACTGAAAATACCATTTAAAAATGTGTTGTAAATTGTTCGAAATTTCTTAAAATTTGTTTTAAAATTGCTTATTTCATGCGCAATTCCACGCTAGAGAAAACGTTTCCCACGTCAACGCAGTATTATATATCCACATTTTTCAAATTTCATTTACTGCAGGCACATTTTTAACCACCCTACAAGGGGGTTAAGAAGAAGGGGGTAAACCATTGAAATAGCTCAGTGGCTTCATGCATTATTCAGGGAAATTTAGGGACCAGACACGACCGAGTTTCCGTGGGATGATGGTTGTGGGACAGGGCAATACAATAATTCGAATAATTCGCTCCGTTGGGAGCCGGGTCGGGGGTCAGTTATGGCGAAAATCTAGCCCCAATTTGCACCCAAAACGCACTGTAGGGGGCGCTGAACGACCAGCTGAAGTCCACATTTTTCAGCGGCCATGTTGGTTAACCCCCTGCACGGCTCTATTACCCGGCATTCGACACGACGAGGGGAATCGCGACCGGAGGGGTAACGGCGGGGGGCCCCCCGCGTGGTCCCGATGTACGTGCGCGGGGGAATGTAGATGTTAACCCCATCTTTTCGGCTAATTTTTAGAAATAACAACAAGGCAAAAAAATTGATTATTGGCAATACCCCTTTCCCCTTGGCCAGTCAGTGACCCGTAGTCAACCCATCTATTCTGGGGAAAAAAAAGATGGGGTTATAACACCCTCTGCGTGACCCTTGTTAAATATACCCACCCATTTTCCCGGAATATTCAACAGAAATACTGCTCCAAAAGAAAAGTCCGATGAAAATCGTGCTGAAATAAGAATTTCTATGACAAGAAAAATAAAATGTTGTCAGGTAGACAGTTCCCAATTTTCGGAATGTTCGGAATAGTGATTTTTTGACATAAAACATCGAAACAGTGTTGCTGAGAGTCCAGGAACATCAATTCGGCACCGTGGTCAAGAATTGGACATTTCACGAACATGGTGTTTGGACGGAAGAACTTTCACATACTCGGCACGACATCAACCCGCAGCGCCACCGCATTTGCATTTAAATGGTCGTGGCTGTGGGAGGAAAAAAAGCTACCAGATGCGTGGTTGCCAAGAAGGCAGGCAGGGCGAATTTATGGACCATATTTCAGCCAACCATTTCCTATTTTCTGTTCCCAAACTCAACGTTATTTACGACCACCACAGAGTGCAATAACGTATGTTAATCATGGAATAGCTGAATTAGGTCCTTCCGCTTGACCACTTGACCCCCACGTCCGCAGTACGATGAAGACCAAAATAAATATATATAGTTAGATTCAGCGGGATTTGGAGTTCAGAAGTTAAGATTTGAGGAAATTCAAAAAGGAAGATTTGGGGGAATTCGGAAGGGAAGATGGGAGAGAATTCGGAAGGGAAGATGGGAGGGAATTCGGAAGGGAAGATGAGAGGGAGTTCGGAAGGGAAGATGAGAGGGAGTTCGGAAGGGAAGATGAGAGGGAATTCGGAAGGGAAGATGGGAGGGAATTCGGAAGGGAAGATGGGAGGGAATTCGGAAGGGAAGATGGGAGGGAGAGAATTCGGAAGGGAAGATGGATGGGAATTCGGAAGGGAAGATGGATGGGAATTCGGAAGGGAAGATGGATGGGAATTCGGAAGGGAAGATGAGAGGTAATTTGGAAGGGAAGATGAGAGGGAATTCAGAAGGGAAGATGGGAGGGAATTCGGGAGGGAAGATGGGAGGGAATTCGGAAGGGATGATGAGAGGGAATTCGGAAGGGAAGATGAGAGGGAATTCGGAAGGGAAGGTGGGAGGAAATTCGGAAATGAAGAAGATGGGAGGAAATTCGGAACTGAAGAAGATGGGAGGAAATTCGGAAGGGAAGATTAATGGGAATTCGGAAGGCAAGATCAGAGGGAATTAAGAAGGGAAGATGAGAGGAAATTCGGAAGGGAAGATAAGAGGTAATTTGGAAGGGAAGATGAGAGGGAATTCAGAAGGGAACATTTCTGGCGACTCCTAACTACTCAGATCATGTGATACCCCGAATGATTCAATATACCGAGAGATTCGAATAAACCCAGAGCAAAAGATTCCACCAGATTTAGAACAGCGTACTATATCAAATCCAGTCTGTCGTCAGATGTCAGTGTAGCGGGACCATTATCACAAAGACCCAAACTCCGACGACAGGTGGCCACCAGCCCATGTCGGCGTCGCGACGACCCGGTCAAGCCAAGAAAGACGTGAATATCCTTGACCAATTGGAAGACGAGGGCAGGGGAACAACCTCGTTTCCGCTCCGTGTATATAGAAGAACAATTACGACGCTAGAAAACTGTGGGAACGAGAAAATACCTTCGACAAAAACCTCCATTCATCAGCGCGACCAGGTAGCGCCACCTACAGGAGACGGCCGTAAAATGTATCGTAAAAATGTGAAGAAAAGTTCACAAATTCACAATATTTCAGATTAGGACTCCCTCTCTCCCTGAAATAGCCATTTTAAAGAGATTTTAAAGATGGGAATTCACATCATATATATATCAATGTTATCATTCAATGTTTATAGGTACATGAACCTTGCTTTTTTATTTTAGTCAAATTTTAACAAACAATGATAAATGACAAAATGAACAATGACAAACAATTATATATATATATATAAATTTATCACCCGGGCCCATTGGAAAAGTTACACAGTGCATTCTGTACAGTATTTAATTGGTGCCCATATTTGTGCAAAATTGGATTTACTTTGATTAAAAGCTAAAAATTTACGAATATATGAAAAACGTTTCCCTTTTTTTTGTGGCCACCCTGTATATACATATATCCAACTGTTTTGAATCATACATTTCCAATGTTTTCCAAACTCTTTCCTTGATAACACAGCAATTAAGATGCAGTACTGTTGTATCTTTCTCGATTTGTGTTATCAACTTGTTTTATTATATAGGAAAGGTGTTTTTGTTTGTTAAAATTTGACTAAAATAAAAAAGCAAGGTTCATGTACCTATAAACATTGAATGCGGAACATGTATTTGTAGCATTGTGCACCTAGGACATTTTACGAATTTTTTTTTATAACAAGGTTGCCTCCCCAATAATGGACACCTCCGAATAACGGACAAAACTTGTGGTCCCGTGCCTGCCCGCTTTATGGAGGTACCACTGTAGTAGCCTAAATTAGCAAATTCAACAAAATTCAGTAATCCGTGACAACTATTCCCAAAACAATGTGAAGCACGTTTGATTAAAATTTAGTTTTGGTGACCTAATTTTCTAACTCCAATCTTAATTTCCATCTTAATTTTCACTCCATATGCCATTATCTGCTATTGACACAGTAAAAAAAAACGAATATGTAACATAAAAAGCTAATAAATCATAAAAAAAACTTTTCTCATACAACACGCCATTTTCTATAAATAATTATTTTAGAAAAATGTACAGAAAATAGCTAAAAATTTATCGGATTCACTTTTGAGACATTCTTGGATCCGCTTTCGAGTCTTATAAAACCTCTTGAAAAACATATCTGAAATACAACATTCTCAAACTAAAATCACACGCATTTCTACATTGCCATCGAAAACGCAAGCATTTCAGGAGGTCATTGAACCTTAAAAGGAAGGAGTTAAAAAGGGGTGGGTTGATGATGTTGTTGTTGTTGAACGCAGCGTCCCCACGGAGAATGTTTGGCAAACAAGAAGAAAGAAGAATCGTGACACCACCGTGGCGATGCGTTGAAGAATCACAAAAGATTCCCAAAAATCGCGAGGACACGCTCATCAATACCATCTTATCAACCACGGTGTTTAGCTTCCTGGATCACACATGACCGTGGCAAACCGGAAGTTGAAGATTCACTGACATTTTCAACTGAAATGTTGGAGATAGCATGCAGTTCAAGCCCTGCATGCATGGAACGTGTTCTGACATGCCAACATGCACTTCGATCTTGTTTTGCTATAAATTACATTGATTCTTCATCAAGAAACTGTTCGGATTTTAGCCGTTTCCTGTTCATCGAATCATGTTTTTAAGAACATTTTTCTGCCTGCACAAACATAAGTGACCCCACAAATTTTCATTACAGCAAAAACATTATAAAAAAAAACAAAAACAAAATTGAACTAGAAGTTATCTGGTCATGGCGCTTATACCAAGAACTGCATACTAATAATGATCAAAATCAAATGTTTTTACATGCTTTTACACCAAATGTTTGCTAAATGCATGCTTTCACGCCAAATGTCGGCTAAACACATGCTTTTCCGACAAATTTTTTCTAAACACATGCTTTTAAGGCAAATGTTTTCCAAGCACATGCTTTTAAGGCAAATGTTTTCTAATCACATGCTTTTACGTCAAATGTTTGCTAATCACATGCATTTAGGCCAAATGTTTGCCAAACACATGCTTTTACGACAAATATTTGCCAAACACATGCTTGTACGCCAAATGTTTGCCAAAACCATGCTTTTAAGCCAAATGTTTGCCAAAACCATGCTTTTAAGCCAAATGTTTTCTAAGCACATACTTTTAAGGCAAATGTTTGCCAAACACATGAATTTACAACAAGTATTTGCCAAACACATGAATTTACGACAAATATTTGCCAAACACATGCTTTTACGCCAAATGTTTGCCAACCACATGCTTTTACACCAAATAAATGCTAAACACATGCTTTTAAGCCAAATGTTTTCTAAGCACATGCTTTTAAGGCAAATGTTTGCTAAACACGTGCTAAGCACATGCTTTTAAGCCAACTGTTTGCTAATCACATGCTTTAACACCAAATGTTTGCCAAACACATGCTTTTACGCCAAATGTTCGCCAAACACATGCTTTTACGCCAAATGTTCACCAAAACCCATGCTTTTACGCCAAATGTTTGCCAAACCCATGCTTTTACGTCAAATGTTTGCCAAACCCATGCTTTTACGCCAAATGTTTGCCAAACACATGCTTTTACGCCAAATGTTTGCTGACTATAGTCTTATGAAACTCAGTATAGGGCCATTTTACCCAGCGACGCTATGATATAGGCGCAGGAATGCCACTTGAATCACGCCCCTTCCCATGTCGTATTACCCCTTTTGACGTTCCATTTTTCCGGGTAAAGTCAGGAATGTCAGGCGAGGGGGCGTGGCGTCACCTGGGGGCCAGGAAACCTCCGGTAACAAAGGGATACTCTTCACAATGGGCTGGCGTGTGGCGGGGTGACATCACTTCCTAGGCGGAAAAACAGGGTAAAAGCAAGGTGGGGGTAAACCTGGGCGTTGATTGCTTAACCCCCCAGTAGGGGGCAATTACGGCTTTTGAGTGTCCTTTCATCGCGTTCCCATGCAGTGAAAATTTATCGACTGAGGGCGTGGACGTCGAGAGTGCTGCACAAATGAAATTTTACTTGGGGTAAAGTGCATTTCTGCAAAGTTCTGCCTCCAAAGGATGCTAACGTCCTGTGTCCAGCATATCCAAAATAACGAACTATGAGACAGTCTAATCTTGGAATATAGAATGACTATTTCTTTATAAACTATATAAAGACTATAAAAGGAACTATAAAAAGGGAAATTGTGACTATAATGCATCGGTCCAATTAAATTGTTGTCCCAATCATCAAGTACTCCACACAAAATAAAAATCATGAGATTCCAAAAATGAAAATAGTAAAAAGTTCAAAGGGAAAGTCCGTTGAAAGAGGTAATGGCGGACGTGGGGCGGTCAGGAGGTCAAAATGAGAGACAGTGGAAAGGGTACCTCCGTGGGGTCACGACCCCCCGTTGTATTCTCTCGCCTCCCCACAAATCCATTGCCAATTTACGCCTTTCAATGCGTGTCTGATTTGGCATAACGGAGCAGGGGGTGAGGGGGTAAGTGACCCCAGGGGGGCGCTATTTCGGAGGGGCCGTTAGGGGGTCAAGGGTCACGTGGGAGGCAACCGAGCGAACAGGATGAGAGGATGGATTTCACGGCAATTCGGTACACCGTGTATCAAGACGTGGCCTGAATAGGTAAATTCCACCAAATATAGTCTGGTTTCTAACAATATACGCTGGGTAGACAAAATAACGTGAACGCTTAGAAATTTAAGTATATTTTGCCATGACTGAATTTTCATCTTCTGCTTGTTTACAAACTGCAGAGCTCGTGTCAGCGCATTAATAAAGGTAGTCACGGGACAGCTGTGAAAGCATTTAAAAATGGGAGACAGTCACCTATAGACACTGTTCAAAATGTACACGTCAAGCAAAATGGTGTTAACAGTGTTCACATTAATTTGTCTACCCCTTATAGTCTATGTAATGTCATGATCATTTTCAAGAAGTCCCAAGTAAGCCGTTACACTTCCTTTTTACAGCCGTTAGCCGTTACACTTCCTTTTTACAGCCGTTAGCCGTTACACTTCCTTTTACAGCCGTTAGCCGTTCCACTTCCTTTTACAGCCGTTAGCCGTTCCACTTCCTTTTTACAGACGTTAGCCGTTCCACTTCCTTTTACAGCCGTTAGCCGTTCCACTTCCTTTTTACAGACGTTAGCCGTTCCACTTCCTTTTACAGACGTTAGCCGTTACACTTCCTTTTACAGCCGTTAGCCGTTACACTTCCTTTTTACAGCCGTTAGCCATTCCACTTCCTTTTTACAGCCGTTAGCCGTTACACTTCCTTTTTACAGAAGTTAGCCGTACCACTTTCTTTTTACAGCCGTTAGCCGTTACACTTCCTTTTTACCTCCGTTAGCCATTCCACTTCCATTTTACAGCTGTTAGCCGTTACACGTACCTTTCGACGCCATTAGCCGATACACTTCCGTTTCACTCCGCTGCTGAACTTGCACACTAATACCGAAAAAAGAGACGTATGGAGTTAAACACCAGTTTTATGCTGGAATTTCCCTACGAGGTCAGGAAATTGCTGTTAATCAGAAAATCTGGGGGGAAGGGGGGGAGGTATTATGGATTTGATAGCGAGAGGGGTGCTTGGAAATTTATAGCATGGGCCTTAAAATAAACAGGAATTTTTTCCACCAAACTTGCTGGACACCCTACTTTAAAAAAAAGTAAAGGAAAACTATGAGAGGGAGGGGGGATTTCTTGGACAAAATGAAAGCCGGGTAGAAACGGGGTGGGGGATCAATTCTTGAAGGAATTTTGAGAACGTTCTTTTTTTTAATGGCCCCTAGGGTCAATCGGGGTACAGTGACCATGGGCCGCTTCCGTTGTGCTTACTGCAAATTGCGTGATCTGTGGCAATTTTCCAGTCTCACGGGGGGAGGGGGGGGAAGGGTGAAAGGTTGCAGAGCCCCGTAACAATGAAGTCCCTTCTCCGGCAGGAGAGACAAAAGGCTTTTCGTGAGCCTAATTAGGGTTCCTGGTCAGGGCACAAAAGACAGCCTGGGAAGATGGGAGGGGGCGGGACAAAACAAAAAAAAATAAATAAACAAATGAAAAAGTGACGAATGGTGGACCAAAAAACGTTGGGAGTCAGTGAACTGCCTGGGCTATAATTTCGGGCAGTTGCCTCTATACCCGGGGCGCTACCTGGGCTCCCCGAGGAACCCAAAACGTCATTCCACCCCCCAAAAAATGTGGCTGGAAAAAAAGCCGAAATAAATAAAAACAGGACGAACATGTCACTGACAATCGAGAACAACGATTTCGGAATTTTTTAATCGCTTCCCGAAAATAAGTATGCGTGCCCAAGGTCAAGTGGCGATGGACCCCTGGAGGAATTCTACACGTAGAATCGGTAAAAGTTAATTTTCAGGACATGCACGTATTGTTTTCTTATTCATTGTAAAAGCGAACTGAACATGTATTATCTGCTTGTAGTCTTGTAAGCATGGGTAGGGGAGACCGGGGCACAGTGGGACACGGTACAACGTCTTTATAAAATCAGGTTTTATCAGCCACCCAATGCTTTTGATTTGCAAAGATGTATGCAGCACTCTTTCATTAACCAAAATTTCTGCGATCTGACACAAGTATAGAAGAAAATATTTGCAGTTAAAGTTCTTGTTCTTGAAAAGTAATTATTCAACTCGCAATTGCATTTTTATTCTAGGTGTAATTATAAAACATTAGTAATGCTGCAATATACCATTGACGAGTGTATATATGTATACAGCTATATTTTCAAACTAAACTTATGTTAATATTAGCCATGTGGTCAGTTGTAAGGCCTTATTCAAATCAAACTGGATATACGGGGTACAGTGGGCCACAACATTATGGGGTACAGTGGGACATGTCTCAGCATACACCAATTAATGTTTTATGGAAAACATTTGTATATTTTCTCATTAATCATAACTTTAAATAAAAACCAAGTTTAAATTTATGTTTTAAAGTAAAAATGGTTCACAATCACAGAAAAAAAATCACATTTGGACAAGTAGGCAGTGAAAATATGAAAAGTGCTGTAATTATGGTTAATTTTAATCGTTTTTGTAATTTATACTTGGAATTTTAAATTGACGTGCTGAATTAAACACCAGTAATCAATATGGTGGTTTTTTTTCTTGTAAAATGTGTCTTAATTTCGCGTGGACCACTGTACCCCATGTCATGTCCCACTGTGCCCCGGTATAGTTGCACAACCAACTTTAATCTTTTAACAGCAAAAAAACCAGTAGCTCTAAAACGATGACAAAATGTATACAGAACCTGAAGGCTTGTATACTACTGTGTTATTCTTGTAAAATGCTACCAGTAAAGTACTTTTCCCCCAAAAAAATCTATCTAAAAAGTGTATCCAATGTGCCCCGGTCTCCCCTATATAGTAGCTGTAGTCACGGAATGGTTTTTACCATAGCTGAAAACCCTTCCGTGATCACAACTTAGTTATCTGTTCCCCTATAATTCTAAACCATGCTCTATACAATAAATGAAGGAATTTCTTCATAATCGCAGCCGTTACCCCGCCGCATAAGCCGATTCTCAGCCGTTAGCCGTTTAACTTTCGTTTCAAACCCGCAGCTGAACTTCCATGGACTGTAATGTCCCAAACACACTAGACTCAAGAGGTTCAGGGATATTCCCATTAATTTCTGGAATTTTGAGAAATCACCAGACGATGACGGAAGTGCGTTTCTCTCCAACTGGCTGAAAAGACCACCCCTGAAACCCGATCTAGACCGTACTAATCGCTAAAACGATGACTGGCCCAAAGTTACCACCCCTGTCCCAAAGTATCCATATTTTACGGTAATAAAACAATTTAAACTTTACAAGAAACAAAAAGTTGAAAACAACTTCTAAAGACATTTCTCCCCCAAAGACCATTTCTATAAAACACTTCCAGCAAGAAATGTAACCCTTCACTTCCGACTTCTGGAGAGGGGCACAACCGAGCATTCAAAGCCAGCCGGTCACCCCCTGCCACGCGTGCCATGGGGAGGGATGTCAAAGGTCACCCGGAAGCGCCGCGCCCTTCCCTGCCTCCGACCCGCGACCCTGGCCGTGGGGTCAACCGCAACGTTAATCCGTGGCGCGCTTCCTGCATTTCGAGACGAAAGTGCCTTTGACCCCTCCCCGGGGACCATCCCCTTTACCCCTCACCCCGGTGCCCCCTCAGCCGAAACACGATACCCCTACTCGTTAATTACATGACACACTCGGTGGCTATTAAAAGCGTGAGCTGGGGAAATTTCCTCTTTTTTTTGTTTTACCATGTGGCATACCACAAACACCTCTCGTTGACCGGCACCATTGTTTGACCGTTCCAAAAAAAGCACCAAATTGCCCGCAAGTGTTCTAAATCCAAGTTGTTGCGTTTCAGGAAGACGACAACAGGGCACATCTTAACCACACAAAAACAGAGTGGGAAAATGTGAATCCTTCCTTTAATGAGCACCGCATTCATTAACAGCGGCCAACTCGCTCGTTAATGAACTAATTAAGGTATGGCATGATGGACAGGATGGATGCTTGTCGAGGACACGTAGGAGATGCCGCTCTTCAGGGAACTTCCCTAAGAACTTCCAAGAAAAACGCGCTCATCACAAAAACTGCCTCAGTGATTTTCACAAAAATCGCACTTTTAATGCAGAATTTCGCACATGTCTGCAGTCTAATTAGTTAATTAGGGTCACTCTACATGTGCCAACCCAGTTTTTAAAATGACCCTTCTACTTGGCTGGACCTACTACAATGGGGCTTTTAGACGTGACAGAGAAAAAAAGGTTTTAAAGGTGGATTACAACTTATCACTTTCAATGGGTAAATTTTAAACGACACTCACAGCCAAACAAAAAGAGATTAAATAAAAATAAAAATGGTTTAAACTAGCATCATGGATCAGCAAATGCACCATATTGTTGTTTTTTACTTTGAAGTGGTAGATTTTCTTAGAATTAATAAGTTTGAAAAGTATCCGTTAATTTGCACATGCTGACAGCAGGTGGCAGCACGAGAATTCAAATTAACAAACATTTTTCAAACTTGTATATTAATTTTTAAAAATCTACCATTTCAAAGCGAAAAACAACAATATGATGCCCTTGCTGATCCATCAAGCCACCCAAAACAATTCTCCCCCCACCCAAACCTCCCTCATTCAACTATGAGTATCTTCACAAACCCTCCATTGAAAAGGATAGGGTTGTGATCCCTCTTTAAGAATTTCTATTCATACTCGATTATATTGCTACACATAATTTCAGATTACATTAACACTCAAGGGCATTTACAATATCACCCATTGTGTGTACATTTCTGTAATTGAGTGCATTGTACTCAAACGTCTTGAGTACAGTTGCATTCAATTACTTGTGTACTTCTACCTTTTGAGTACATTTGGTATTCAATTACTTTTTGACTCAAAGTATCCATATTTTACGGTAATGTAACAAACGACCAAGGGGATAAAATGAAGCTGCATGCATCCCTGCATGACTCTCCTAGTGACGCACGCTACTCCCAAGCGCCGTAGGGAAACTTACAATTTGTCGGGTAATTAAGACACGGATGACCGATTCGATAAGCGACTGAAATCGTTTCGTTCGAATTAATTGTAACGACCCAATTAAAGGGTCGTTTCGGCTGCTTGGGGTTCATCAATGACAAACCGAGCGAGCGAGCAAAGATGGAGCGATTGGATGGGAATTTCCCTTTTTTGTTGGTGTATTCGGAAATCAAGTTCACTGTCGCCGAGTTATCTGAAGGAAGATAGCTTCCCCACGCTTCCATTTCGGCGTCCATTTTTTTATTGTTCTCGCTCTTCGGTATTAAACTAATAAAGCCATCGGTACAAATAAAAGTGGCAGGAGGCCAACAACCTCACGGAGGTCTCGATATAACAATAAAACCCACAAAAAAAGCGTTGGAATTCGACGAATTGAGAGCGAAATCCCACGCGATGCAAGAATGTGCCGCGGGAGCCCAATTCAAGATGGCCGCCGTTCCGAATTCGTCTGTTTGTCAAGATCCAAACAACATCAACAGACCAGCGAGGAGATGTACTAAATGGAAATCGATGACAATCTAAGTTTATTACGATCTCACGAATGCATGCAAACATCTATGGCATTTCCATGCTGACTGCAATATACAAGAAATATTGTGAAAAAAAGGTGTTTTGAAACACCCTAGGGTTTTTGGAAGCCCAGTTATAGGTGTTAACATTTTTGAAGGTGTTTCGAAGTATGAAATGGTTTTTCAAAACCCAAATAAAGGTGTTAAGGGAGATTACAACCTATCCATTTCAATGGGTAAATTTTAAACGACATGCAGTCACAGCCAAACAAAAAGAGATTAAATAAAAATAAAAATTGTTCATAATAGCTTGTTGAATCAGCAAGTGCATCATATTCTTGTTTTTCACTATGAATTTGGTAGATTTTTTAAAATTAATAAACGTTACAAGTTTGGAAAAATGTCCGTTAATTTGCACGTGCAGCATGAGAATGCAAATTAACGGACATTTTTCAAACTTGTTTATTAAATTTAAAAAATCTACTAAATTCATAGTGAAAAACAACAATATGATGCACTTGCTGATCCAACAAGCTATTTTAAACAATTTTTATTTTTATTTAATCTCTTTTTGTTTGACTGTGAGTGTCGTTAACAATTTACCCATTGGAAGGGATAGGTTGTAATCAATCTTAAGCATTCAATTTGTTTTTAAAGTACCTTTAAATGAGTTTTAACAACGTGCACATGCAAACTTAGGAATTTGAGTATGTGCATACATTCCATTTAGGATTACAATAATTATTCCATTCAGAATTTAGTTTATTATTGCTAATTATACAATCGTTTTTGACTGAAGGTTTTATCCACTTTTTTAGCTGATTGTTAAAGGTAAGTCGAATTCTCTTAGTTTAGTTTTTAAAATATTACGTAGCATCCTCTTAACGACCTTTTTTAATGTCTCCGATTTCATTTATTGAATGATTTTCAGAAATGATGCATCACTATGATGGATAAACGATGTGTAATTTTAGTTGCTGTTGATGCCTTGTTTTTATGTAATTAGTATTTCTATTCGTTAATAAAATTTCAGTTGAATAAAGTATGTCTACACAGTAATTTGTAATTGTAACAGTAAATATGTATACTATCTATAAAATGCGTTTCATTTATCATGATCTTACCTTTCAAAATATGCAAGAAGGGGGCCAGGAGGCTATTTAATTCCTGCATGATTTTAAATGCAAGTTCATATAATATTAATCTTGTATTATAATAACTTTCATGATTTACTGTTTATTTTAAAAGATATTGGACATCATGATAAATGAAACACCCGCATGAATATCATGGCAATGCTTAATATGCATAGCTTTTATTGGTCAACTATAACACCTTTATTGGAAAAGGTGCTTGCAAGCTCCTTTTTCACGTGCCAGATTAAAGGTACTCCAAAACACCTTTATTTCGTGCTCTTCCATAACAAAAAAAGGGTTTTATATTTGCGACAAATTATAAAACCTTTATCGTTTCTCCATAAAACCAATATTTTTTACAGTTTAGGGTAATACATTGAATTGTAGTAATTTCAATTGAACTACCATAAAATGTGGATATTATGGGCCAGTTTTTGGTTTTTTTTTTTTTTTTTTTTTGGCTTACAGTACAACCTATTATGAGAATCAATTACATATATTGCAATAATTAAATACTGCAATGTACAATTGCATTGAAATAGTTAATGGCCACATGGAAATCCACAGAGGCAAGAAAATGCTTGATCAGCTGCATGCCTCTTCTTCGATAATGATCATGAGGCAGAGTGACGCACATTCTTCAACCCCTCCAATATAAAAGCAAGGTATGTATATTATAACCAAAGCACGTTTCGTCGAGAAAAAACGACGGTTTTTTACCACAAAAAAAATGCTAATGACCTCATTAATTAATTAAAACTATGTTCGAGATTCCGGCATTGTGGCACCGCTGCCATGGTGCCACATATAATAAATGTTCCTCCATCATGCACCCCTCACAAATTCTTCCCTACCCAGGAGAAAGCCTTTTTAAGTATTGCAGCACGACGTTTTTTTCAGTTAAAAAATAAAAAATAAAAAGGATGGCGACGATTAACCGTGGTGTAGAAATAAAATTCAAAACATACGATTTTCAAAAGAAAAACTTTTGAAAATAATATTTCTGAACAACCTCACAATTTCATAGAGTCTCCCACCGAATAAAACCCGATTGGTACTAGGTTCTCATTTGGTCCCATTGCCTGTCTCACTCATTACAATTTTGGTAGTTTCATGTAGTAGTTTGTTGCACCACAAGTCCACAACCAAACCCGTTATGCATCACCAAACTCCTCACAAGCAGGTACGTTTTCGGGAAAAAAATAAATTTATCCAAAAATCCAATGACCCCTACACAAATCAGCCAAAAATGGCGATCATAAAAATCAATCAGTTCGAGAATCACGTGTCCTAAACTAAAAAGATACCGACGGCTGAGCAAAGTCTTACCAAGTCCGAGCATCACACTTTCATTTGTCAACTTCAGTTATTTTTTGGGGGTAAAATTCTGACATTTATGACAGACCAGCTTTAACGGACCAAGGCAGGGTAATGCCGTGCAATTTCCACAAACAAAAAAAGTAACGTCAAAAACGTGTCATTGGTTAGAAAAATCTGCAAAAAGCACGCCAATTATTTTATGCAAATGACCGGGGGGCTGCCATCCTTCCAAACGTAACGGTCAACTAAAACCGAATCCGAAAGTCGTTGACCACTGAAAAATGACTGGTCAAGGAACGCTAAATTGCGCTGGAATTTACTAGTGGACAGCTTAAAAATGTTGGACAACATCAAGGAATTTCCCAGACGTTCCTCGACGCCGCCATCATTTTTTTATTTCGATAAATCGATGTCTTCACAAGGCCCGAATTAATTTTATATCCGCTCCGATTTGCCCAAAATTGACCACTTGACTGAGCAGCTGGTGATAAAAACGTACCCATCACGAATATTAAACTTGGTTGTAAATTACACCAATTCCTCCCTTATAGTTGACACTTATAAAAAATAAAAATAAAAAATTACATGGTATATTAATTAGACATGGTCCCCTAATTGTCCAAGTGAAAAACAATGTCGCAGACCTCTAATTTTAAGTCAAAACTTAGGAATGATGCAGGCTTTTGCCCCTTTTGTCCGAGATCCCATATTTTAATTGTACTTTTCTAGAAAATTTAATTTATTTCTTATAAAAATTAAATGAAAACTTTATAATTGTGGGTGGGACCGCTTTGTCCCATGCAAAATGCATTTAGAGAGGTTATTCATTTATACAGGATGCCTTTAGGCAGGTTCTGGTTTAGTCTGTCAACACCAATTAAATTCCCCTCTATGTTACTACCATTTTTTACCATAAACTATAATGCAAATTTCCTAAAACTGTCTGTCAAAATCAGACTATTTGTCTGATATTTCATTTTCTTGAAAATTAAACACTTATTCAAAAACTTTTTTCAACCTGGAATTGTTGTTAAACTGCAATTATGTTTTCCACGAGAGTGAAATACAGTTTTGATTCACAATTACCCCTTGAGTACTTTGTCAATAGTCTGGTTGAAGAAAAAGTGCACTTGTGTCGCAGCAGTGCAGCAATATCCTGCAGTGGTCAACGACTTTCCCTATCCATTCCCAGGACAACAGTCTATACATCTTCCATGACCACCCCCAAACACACAGTATCAGTAACAAAGATTTGCACGAGTCGGATTAGGCAGTTTTCTTGTCGAGACATAAACGAGAGTTACTGTTCAGACACCAACCGTTTATGTCGTTAACAATAGCGGATAATGCAAGTGAAATCGTCCAATGAAATTGTATAATGTCAAGACCGCCCAAAAACGGTCAATGTCATAACACAAATCTAAACAACTTTCCTCACAAATTTTCACATACGAGGGTGGTAAATAAAATACAGTAGAATCCGCTTAAGAAGTTTTCCCTCGATTTTTTTGCAGTTTTGAAACAAACCCTATATGGTTAGTTATTAGAGAGATTTAGCAAGAAACGTATGTTTGACTTAGGCTAAGCACACACTGAAGCTGCGAGCTGAGCAGCGAGGAAAGCTGCGAGCAAAGCAGCAAAAACAAACGTA